>JAKSZP010005357.1:0-202846 GCA_022478985.1 Massospora cicadina
GCACCCTGGGAGCGCCATCTTAGCCAGGGAAAGTAGGGCTTTTTCCACTGTGATTTTGGGTTTGCAAGGATGGAAGAGATCCCATAAAACCACTTGAAACACATTTGATTATCCTTGGGTCATTATTAATATCACCTTCATGAGTTTATACCTGGAAGATCTTGGCGTGGGTCTAGATTTCTTTAAGGCTAGCCAGGTTCTCCCTGGTCATCTTCCCCAGCAGGATTTGGTGGTGGAAGGTTGCATTCTGAAATCGTTCACTATCATGCTTTTGAAGGAGCACTTGATATTGCTTATGCTTTTTCTGATACTCACACCACCTTACTTCGCTGTCCCATCGCTCTTGCTTCATGGTATCCAGAGCATCCCACAGTTGTTTTGTGGCAGCATCACGTTTATAAGCTTTGATCTTATCATACTTAGCACTATCCCTCATAAGTCTTTAATGTTTTTCCAGCGGTCTAGGGGATCAATGCCTGACTGCTGATCTAGATATGCTATTATTTGATCAAACCTTTTTTGGCAGTGCAGCGCCAGTCTGTGCCCCACAACGTAGAGGGAGATATCTGCCATTTCTGAGGTGGCGGGGTGTCGCTCAGATCAAAGGCTAATTAAAGTATCATGTGGTCGCTTTCTGCATTAGTTTAGACTCCATTATTTGATGTAACTTATCTGAGGTCAGATGAGATGAGTAGGTAGTCTAATCAAGAGCCATTTACCCTTTCATCATTAGAATCATATTTCCACTGAATAAGGTTTGCGGAGTCATCATCTTCTTCATCTATCATAGGAAACATCCCCAAGGTCACAAGAACATCAGAACATTATCTACCATACCAGAGAGTTACCTGAAGATCAGGAATGTATCCTTATTTTCATTCATTCAACAATTCAGGCCGCCTACTATAACTGTTGCAGCATTAATTTGTACTTCCAACAGATATTTTCAGAACTTTCTGATTTTTTGAGGTTGGGTGATGCATATACAGTGATCAATCAAATAGTTTTACCAGTTTGCTTATCATATGCCATGGCTATAATAAATTGACAGCATGTATCTCTTCAAAAAAACCAAGCCACTGTTTTTATTCAGTGAGATGATCACCACGTGGTCTAAAAAAGCTCCTGGCATTTAATCTTTTGAGACCATGGGTAGTGTCAATAGAGGCAATGGAGTATTCAACACCTCAATGATAGATAATACGGTAAGGATCAGCCCATTGGGGTCTCAGTTTGTGTTTGGGACCATTTATTGCTGGACATATGCCTGAGACTCAGGTATTAAAAATAAGTCTGATTAATTATTAGTTTTATAGTGGTGCATTTTCCTTACCCATGTTTTTATGCTAGCCATCCCCCTAGCCTTAGTGGTTGTGATGGTCATTGATGGCCACCTGACCCATGGGTATGAGGATTATTTGGGTTATGCATCAAATCTTGGACAGAAGCTAGTTTTTTACCAGTGGGTATCACTGAAGTGGGGTGACAGGCTGGATGTGGATGGTTGGTGCAATTTTGTCAGGACTGGGATTTTGTTACCAGGCATTGAGTGAACTGGAAACTCTGTATCCATCCTGGTCTCCTTGCTTATTGAGAGGGGGGACAGTTTCAGCACAAAATAGATCCCTGTTTCAAAGGGAGGGCGAGCAGAAGAATTAGCTTTAATCCCCAATGAGCCTTTGTGATCTGCTGTGGTTGCTGACTGCCTGTGCGATTTGAGCTTGGTTTGAGTGCATTGTGGATTTTTGCCATTTTTGGCCACCTGATTGGTTGGACTTACCTGTGGATTGTTCTGCCAGGGGCCTTATGTTATTGCCCTTCTCCTGATGACCTATTACAGTTTTTTGCCCTACCTTTATGCTAATGTAGTTCCTCCTTCTTCACCCATTCCACCTGGGTGGGATGGGCGTGCTGGGATATTGGATGCTTTTTCTTATCCATCCTGTATGACTCCAGGTTCAGATTAATGAATGGCTCATTGTTGGCTCAGGGAACTTTGCCCTCTCACGCGCCCACGCTTCTTGGTGGAAAGCATCCAGATCATGTTGCTGGCGTTGCATGTCTGTGATCTCAGATAAGTTGCATTATATCTTTCCTTGGCTTTGGATTGAAGGAAGACTTTATCCTCAACTTAAATGATCCCATTGACAGGGTCATACTTATAATCTCAGGGCAATTTGCCTTTCTTGTAATAGCACAGCACCATCATGTGTCCCATATGGTAACAAAATTGACATACCTGTTTGGCGTCCTCTTATTCTATGTAGATCATTCTCTAGAGGCCTGGAATATGGATAAACCGAGAGAGAACTATTTTGTTTGTCTTCATCTAGGATGCAGGCTTATATAGAGCTTCCACTGTATGGGTACAAAGACACTTGGTGATATAATCGCTGCTGTCCTACAAAATTTACAAACCTCGCCATAATATGATAGGTATGTATAATTGCCTCTTGGACCCATTTGTGGGCTCAATTCATTAGTAAGTTTTTAAAAGTCACACATTTTGCCATCTGATTTGTGTAGCATGTGGGTTCAGTGTGCAGGTATGAGTCCTTATATTTTATTTCTATATCTAACACTGCTTTCAGTTGAGTTCATTAGGAGTGAAATGGCAATATATCTACACTCTGGTACCCAGTGGTAGTCAAAGTCTCCGCTGGACAGTATGCTGCTGATCCTGGTAGATTTTGACTATCAGACCCGACTTCCTCTTCTCCAACCAAATATTGTTGATGTGAATTGCATTCTTAAGGTATGTTTGGTGTCCTTTCAATCAGTGAACCTGCCGCTGATAAATGATTCAATAAAGTCAAAATGACAAGAACCTTCCCATGACTCCTTGTGAGGGGCAGTAGCCGCGCTATATTATTTTCTTTTTGCACAGGGTATAGAAGTATCCTCACTAGTTTTTCTCTTGCGGATCCAGCTGATTGCTTCATTTAGGATAGTCTGTGGGTTAAGAAAGCCGTTATATGGTGCATATGGATACCCTATTTGTAAAAAGGTGCTGGCCATACCCACGCTGATTCTATGGGCTTTCCATCCCAATGATTCCACTGGTGAGAAGCTGAAGCAATAACAGGTGAGTGAGGCCTCAGGGCCACATGCTTCATGTAAATATTTAAAAGCACTTCAAGCGTTATGGCGCTCCACTGACAACAATCTCACACAGTGATGAAGTTCCACATGTGTTAAAATTTACTTAGTATTGATTATCAGCCATCAACCCAGTAACCTTTTTACTGCACAGGTTTGATTTTCTTGTGCACTTTGTTGCATTGTATAAAATGTATTAATCAATAATAGTATGGAGACTATTATCTGTAGTTGATATTGAACTATCATTCAGCCCAACGCTTGGCCAGTATTTCTGATTAAATACCCTTGAAGTTGTACTTGTAGGGATTCGTTCCCTATGCTCTTGTCCACCCAATCTTCATTAAGATACCCCAGTGACAGTCTCTCTTGGCCCAACACACAGTTGGCAGCTATCCCTGATTGTGGTTCCTTCATCTCTAGATCCCCACTCGGATCTTTACTCTTCTCTCTGAGAGTCTTCCAATTATTGCCTTCTGCAATAATATCCTTGAGATAGAACAACACAATAGAAGCTGATAGTCTAACTATACACCAAATTGATAATATTACTGTAGATTATAATGCTTTCATAGATAATGTTTTTATTATAGTAAATCCTAGGGAATTATATAGTAGGGGATTTGACTGTCTAACCCTCAGTTGACACCTCTTTGATGAAACAGCAGCCATTGCCATTGAATCACCCTTCCTCATCTTGGCAAAGATGGTCTTCCCCATCCTGGCTAGGATTCCATCATTGGATATCCTTGAGACCTCAACCAGAAAGAGTCATAAAACGTGTCCCTAACATTTTCCTCTTAATTCAAGTGAAGCAACCATAATTGGCTAGCAACCTGCTTAGGTAATGGAACTTATTACCCATTATGGCAGGTCACTTCACCAACCAATTGATTTGCTAGTTGCAGGTGGCATCACTCGCCTCACAACTCACTATTAATTCCCAATCAGTCAGTGATGAAACCTGACCAATACCAATCAGTACACCTGATAGTTAATCACTATCAGATTCCCCTATTTCGTCAACAACTCCACCCAATTAGATCTTAGGTATTCATCCAGAGTGATCCCTGATGGATACAACCAGGTGAATATCCCAAAATCCCCCCAAATGGAGTTCCTCCAAAACTCAGGCCAACCAATTTTTAATTCACTTCGCCTTAGGAAATTTTTCCCTAGCAATACCAGGTAATCTATCAGGCTGGGAATATGGGCAGAAAATCCTAACACATTCCCTCTTGCCTATATTTCAGTGAGAAAAGGACTGGGGCATGAGAACACCAATTTGGACACCTGGTCAAATACTTCGTTGGTTCAAGCGGAGTACACTCATCAATACTCAATGCTGCTTGGGATGACCTTCAGAATATGGCGTTCCTCCTCTTCCTCCTCGCTACTGCCTTCTCAGAGCGCGGTCCCCATAATCTTCTGTCATGCTGGGCTGATTGATTTACTCAGGATGATATTAGTCCCAGGATCCAGTTTTTCCCCCCATCAGGGTATATGAACCACTGTCATATTCAGGATTCTTGGTCCAGCGTCCTTAATTACCCAATTTTCTCCTCATCCTATACAGGAGACTTTTGCTGTCAATGTTCATTTCACAGCTTAATTAAGAATACTTATTTCTTATTTGCCCTTGTTATTTCACCCATAACCTCTTGGCTGTAAGTCATTCCTAATTTTTCCCTTGGAGAGCTTATCTCATTAATTTTGAGATTAATTTCCCCAAAATTGGAGCTTAATGGATTATAGAGTGCATAATGTCAACTTCTATATAAGTCCGACATCCCCCCTCTCATCCAGCTTATATGTCAAATTCTGAATCTCGCTACCAGCAGCTCCTCAATAGTCTGTCTGATTCAGACCTCCATCTCTTCTAGCAGATGAGTTGGGATGCTCAATGGAACCTCTTTTATGGTCCTTCCCGGACTCATACGCCTAGTCTGGTGCAAGCGGCTAGTCCTTCCATCAAATTACTGGAAATGGTAACTAATCCCTCCGAAACTAGACTGCCATCATTTTGAACAACTATCAGCTGACTCTTCCTCTGCAGTCAATTCCAGAGTTAGCTTCAAAACCCTCCTGGATTTGGCCCTTTTGCTAATGCTCTGACCATCATCATAGATGCTCCAGAGATTATGCCAGTTGCTCTGGATCATTTGTTTCTGGCTGGGTCAGACCTGCTCCCTGAGTTCCTCTTCTGACTCAGTCAATTTTACAAACCTGCTGTTCTGGTTTCTAAGCTCTCAATCAATAACAGCATACACTTTGAGCTCCCTTACACTGAACTCTGGGCCCAAGTCACCAAGGCTTTTACATCAGCTCTGAATCCCTCTGATATTGACAACCTTCTAGATCAGGATACTGCCGCTTATGCTCTTCACTTTGCTGGACAAGTTCTTTGAAGTTGGTCTATGAAGCTTCCAGCCTTGCCTGGTTTCCACCAATTGTTCAGCTTTAGCTTCCACAAAGCTCATAGTCACCACTTGCAGGATGCAATCCGCTCTCTGCACAACTATCTCTTCTCTGACACTTCCCATCAGTATCTTCCGCTGATGGCGTTGATAGGGGGCATGAATTGGCAACCCCCGTCAAGTATTCCTTCTTTGTTGCCAGCCCACATGTCTGGTGTCCTTGATGAAGCTCATTGACAGGCACTCAGGACTAATCTTCTGGCTCCTGTGCTTTATTGGATTACTAGGGTTATTCACCGATTGCCTCTTTTTATACTGCTGCTTTCCTCCCCACTCTGGGGTTTCACAATTGGCATCTTCCAACATCTCAATCTCCCTTCCCCTAGCCACTTTTTCTCAGGGCTCAGCGTCCACTCAACAAAAGTGATTTCATGTAGGTCTCGCCCTCACAAGCGTCCAATCGCATATTGATTTCAACGGGCTGTTCATTCCTACAGCAATCCATCCTCTCTCCCCCAAGAGGCAACATAGGCAGAATCATTCCCATACCAATGACGATCAATAAAGATAAAAATTATAAAAATATATCGGCCTTTTTATCTATGCAGTTTATAATTTTTTTTCTTTATCTTTTATCAATTTTTTTATCTTTATTCTTCTTTTTTACTAGGGGACTTGACCTTGTTTCATTTCAGAGGTCTTTCTCTTCTCAAACTGGGTCCTGAGTACTTAAACTACCAGTTTTTCATGGTTCAGAGGTCCTTTTTTTGGACTTAACCATCTAGATTGGTTCAGAGGTCCTTTTTTCAGACTTGACCTAATCATCAGGACATGACCAACTTAATGGTTCATCAGTCCTTTGGGAACTCTTTTGGTTTTTTTCCTCAATCCAATGCTTTAGATACTTAGCGTGGACTAAATTTACAACTCTTCAATTCAAGAGATTCTTGATGGAGTAAGCATCAGTCACCATCTTGGCAATTACTTCGAATGGACCTGACCACAATGCATCTAATTTGTTTCTTCATCCAAAACCATGTATATCACAATAGGCGACTCTTTCCCCTATTCAATATTCTTCTAATGCCAGTCAGTTTTTGTCATCCGTCAATTTTGCTTGTATCCTTTTCTTCAATGTTGTAGCAAATGCTTGCAATTGCATATTGATCAGGATACTCATCAGTCAGTTCAAGTATTGCTTGGTACTCATCCCCAATGTAGGTTCTGCCACTGAATATAAAATTAGTGGCAATGCGGCCTTTCTTTCAAGTAATAATTCAAACAGCATCTTTCCCATTGCCGTATGATGACTAATGTTGTAGGCAAATGTCACTGAACTCAGGTACATTCCCCATGTGGAAGTTCTCCCTGCGACTAGCTTCCTCAGCGTTGTGGCCAGCGTCCCATTGACCCATTCTACCAGTCCGTTCATCTCCAGCTGGTATGGTACTGACAAGACTCCTTGGATCCCCATTATTTTGTTTAACCTTGGGATCACATAAGACATGAAGTTGGTCCCATTGTTGCTCAGCAGGAATTGCGGACATCCATGCTGGTATACTACTTGTCCAGGATGAATCTCGCAGTATTGGTAGCATCTACTCTGATTAGGGCCTTCATTTTGACCCATCTCATCAGATGGTCAATGGCAACTATGATGTACTTGACTCCCCCTGTGCTCATTGTCAGCAGTCCCATCATGTTGATAAACACCATGTGCCAGGCAAATCCAGGGCGGACCAGTCAGTATCCAGTTGTATTTTTGTGTTGTTTGTGCAGCTGGCACTCCATGAAACAAGCCAGATGATCTAAGACATCATAGTTGATTGATTCTCAGTAATAGTACTGGCAAATATGGTCAGTTGAATCTCCTCAGTGTTGAGGAATTGACTGGACCTAATCTTCAGATATTCAATATCAACAATTATGGTTCAGGTGTATCATATGTATCTGAACTTGTAACTTGCGGCCTAGCAATTTCACTTAATTATATTTGACTATGATGACATGGGCTCAAGGGTTTTGTTGGTTAGGTCAAACTTAAATTTAAGTTTTGATTTAATGACTCAGGCATGTGAGCTTTGTTGGTCTATGTCAAAATTAGTTTTTAATATCAGTCAAGTTTTTGATCAAATTAATTACTAATTAGTGATACGAATTGCCTTGGTATGTGCTGTCAATTGCACGTGAAAGTGAATCAGTTCAGCTATTTTGAAGATATGACGAAACGCCATCTCAAGGATGATGATGGTGTTTACTCCAACTCTGAGGCTGAGCATGATGCCCTGAGTTAACGTATTTGTAGATGTCATTACAAACTTTTTATGTGGCCAAGGGTCACTGTAAAGTAAGGCGTCATGGGTAAGATGTGGTTAACATTAACCCTATAAATAACCCTTGCAATTAAACTAATAAAGACACCCTTTAACTTCTGGATTAAGTTTCAAATTTATCTTATAACCTTTTTGCATTATCACTTTATTTTATATTAAAGTCAATTTTCACTTGGGATCAGTAGGATCAGGGCAGCATGCCATCGTCCAAGTGAAATGACCGGGTATACAATTGAATTATTATTAAAAAGCTAAATCATAAATTTAAAGCACCATCCTGTCTATTGTCCTCACACAATAGATGCTTAAAGCTGCAGTTTCCACCAAACAACAAACCAGCCATCAGGAAAAGCCCAAATTATCAACAATGGCACTTATGGCTGGGACCACAGATGGTGACCAGTATCAACGTTTGAGCGACCAAATCTCGCAGATGAAGGATGAATACACCAGAAAAATCAATGATCTCAATGATGATCTTGACGCTATTAATGAGGAAAACAATAACCACCATGGAGAACTAAACCAGTGCAAGATGGCAATAAAGGAAAAGGACCAAGTGATTTCCACCTTGCAGCTACAAGCTACTAGCCTGAATGAGGAAATTGCAAAATTAAAATTAAAAAACCGAAATTGTGCCCGTTGGGAAAATGAAATCAATGAGCAGATTCAAACTCTGGATGGCGGGCGTTTTCAGTGTGCTACACCACATTTGACTGAAAATTCTTCTGAATATTATGAGGACAAAGCTTCAGAAATAACCACCAAAACAGATGCTGGGCCACGCCAACAATTGCCTAGCAAAATGGTTGCTTTAGCCAACCCTATCACCTCAAACCAGGATATGATGCCCCAACGCCCTAGCATGTCTGACTCTAGTCAACCTAGAAATAATTGTGATAACCAGGAATGGGGAAGCGATAATTATAAACCAGCAAACCTGCCAGCCTTTGACAAGAATGGAAGTATTACCACCTTCATCAAACGTTTTGAAATGGCTATGCATGGGGCCAGCGACTGCAACAAAGCAGCCACCATGATCAACTGCTTGGATGAGTGGAGCATTGAGTTGATTATGCCTCACATCAACGAAAATCCAACATATGCCAAAGTCAAGGAGGCCGTGCTTCATGAATTTGGAGGTCCAGAATGGATGTTGACCAGAAAATCCAAGTTTATGAACATCAGCTTTAAGAAAGATGAAGCAATTGATGAGTTTGCGGATGATTCTATTGCAAAGCTCAAGTTCTCTTAGGCGCGCGGGCCATGGTCAATTTTGATGCCAAGATTGCACTAGAGCATGCAGTAGAACCTTACCCTAATCTATCCAACACTCTATTGCCTGCTTTTGTGCAGAACCTTGCAACATCTGAATTGGTTGACTATTTATGCAGATGCTCAAAAAATTATGGCCCTCCTAATACTGGTTACAGATTGGGAACCACTACCCTTGCTGGGAAGTCCTTTGAAACCAATAAGAAGACTGACAACCCATGGCCATTGAGTGAAATTACTTGCTTTAATTGCCAACGTAAAGGTCACTATGCTTCCTGATGCCATCAGAGAAATGTCAACATAGTCCTTCCTGATACCATGCAGGAGGAAGGAAAAGAACAAGCACAATAGATGCGGGACGCTCTATTGTGCCTACAACACCAGTCCCACCCAATCAATACAAAAATGATGCCTGTGGGGCCTCGTTTGACAATGAAATTGGTTCTATTTTAATATCAAATGAAGATTCCCAAATGTACATGTGGTAACTCGCTCCCAGAGTAAGGTTGTCACACCTGAAGTCTCTGAAGTAGTCACTAAACACTATATGCAACAAATAATTGAGAATATTCCAGCTGATGGGCCAAGCAATGCATCAGATACCCCAAGCCTGAAAGGGGTCAATATAGCAATGCCAATCAATACATTCATCAATGAATGTCCCAGTATTGGGAATACTCTGAAGCACACTCTTAACTCCTTGGACTCTTCCCATATTCATTTAGTAAACCCTATTGATTCTTACTATTCTGAGTGCACTTACGTGGATATCCTAGTCAACAAGGTTAAAGTTGTAGCTATTGTTGATAGCGGAGCACCTGTAAACATTGTTTCTATGAAGCTGGTTAAGAAATTGAAAATAGCTCCGGACATTGACCATCATCAAAAATATGGGACCGCAGGCCTTAACAGCACTAAGAGTGAAGGAGCTTACAGCGCCTTGCCATTGCGATTTGGAGCTTTGGTAGTTGCCGCACCCACTATAGTGCTTCCAAACACCAATTATGACATATTAATTGGAACTAGTTTCTTAAAGACCTATGGGATCTCATGCGATTTTAAATAAAACATATTGACAATATTGGGCCAATTGCTTCCAATTTATTACTCTTGCAACAATACAAAGCCCACAAGCCATTGTAGGAATTTTATCAATATATCTTATGCCGATGGGATAATACCAGTAGGGTATATTCAGAGGGGGAATCAAAGTCGCCCCATGCCAACTTCCATAAATGAAAATTGAGGAATACAGCTACATGTGAATAAGGACGTGACAATAGCTCCAGGACATCAACTGGTTATGAGAACTGGGACCACACTGGATATTCCAGAAGGACTGTATGGGGAGGTCATATCCCCGTGGCATTGTTCTTCAATGGAACCTAGTGTGGCGCCTGGAATACTTATACCAGGGCATGGAGAGATTGATGTCTTACTAGCAAATTTGACCAGCTGAAATATTAAGGTCAAGAAATTTCAAGTAGTCGCTTTTGTGCACCTACTTCTGAGGGATGAGTTAATATCAGCTGTCAAATTTGGTGATTTATCTGAGTTCAGCTTACCAACCCAAGCCCTCAGGGCACATGTGGTAATACCCTGAGAATCATTCACCAGATTATCAGAACAACAGAAGGATGAAGCACTAGAGTTGTTTGAACGATACTCTGAAATTTTTGCCAAAGATGACCAAGATTTAGGTTGTGCAAAAGGAGTTCAGCATTTTGTGGATACTGGGGATCATATGCCTATTAGAATGAGGCCAATTTGGCGCCCCAGGGCCAGTGACAAAATAGTCAGTGAAGAGCTAGACAAATTGCTGAAAAACGGAATGATAGTGCCATCCAAAAGCCTGTGGGCCAGCCCCATTTTAATTGTAAAGAAGAAAGATGGCAGCAATCAAGTTGTGATTGATTATTGACGCCTCAATGCCATTACAAAAAAGGATTCATATCCGTTGCCCAGAATTGATGATGCTCTGGACCGCCTAGGAGGGGCGAAGTACTTTACTGCAATGGACCTCATCTCCAGATATTGGCAAATTGAGTTGCCACCAGAGGAGCAGGAAAAGTGCGCGATGATTGCTGCTCAAGGGCTTTTTCAACTGACACGCATGCCCCAGGGGCTGTGTAATGCTCCAGCAACCTTTCAGCATGCAATGGACACGATCTTGGGGGACCTTAAATTGTCCTGCGTTCTGGTGTACCTGGATGACATCAATGTCTTTTCACAAACGTTTTCCAAACATCTGGAGCACCTTGAACAAGTGTTCAAATGACTGTTGAAGGCCAATCTGAAGATAAAACCTAGAAAATGCCAATTCTTTAAAGAACAATTGGAATACCTTGGGTTTGTCATTGATTCCAAGGGCTTGCAGCCTCAGCCTCAAAAGGTGGAGGCGATTAACAATATGCAACCTCCAATGAGTATGAGAGATGTTCAAGTGTTCTTAGGCATGGTAGGATACTATCAAAGATTCATGGAAGGATTTGCAAAGATTGCTGAGCCTCTATTCCACTTACTACAAGGAGGAGTTCATTTTTGCTGGGCAGAGGAATGCCAACAAGCCTTTGAGGCTTTGAAAAACAAAATGAGCTCAGCGCCTATCCTCTGATATCCCAATTTCAGCAAGCCTTTTATCATACAAACTGACGCCTCATTGACTGCAATTGGTGGTGTAGATTGGGGATGATGGCGAGGAGCATCCTGTCACTTATTGCAGCAGGACGCTGAATAAGCATGAGCGTAATTTATATGGTGATCAAAAGAGAATGCCTGGCTGTCATCTATGCTTGTAAACAATTTTGGGTTTACATTTATGGCACCAAATTTCAAGTAGTAATGGATCACAGCTCATTATGATGGCTCCACAATCATAAGGAACCTGAAGGATGGTTAGCCCGCTGGGCTCTGAAATTACAAGCATATGATTATGAAACTTATTCATAGAGCTGGAGCAGCCCATCAAAATGCAGATGGACTATCATGACTTCCCATTGTAGCTGCCCTGAGCAATTTGGCTGATGAGCTTCATGAAAAAATGATTAACTGAACGTATGGAGATGAACCACATAAAGTTCAAAAGGTGATTGAGAAAGCATTAATTGACACTGAATATAGAAATAGAATTCTATACAAACTTAATCCTGATGGACAACGTTGAATCTTCTCAAAACCTTCCAACTGAATGGAGATTATTACACAAGCACACAAGGCTGTCAGATATGGTGGAATGACTAAGATGCTAGAATTAAGTTGAGCCAGTTACTATTGGGATTCCATGCAATTTGATATCCAAGACATGCTCAAGAAATGTCATTAATGCCAAATCGCAAAACCTATGAAGTCAGATGTGAAATATCAGTTGATCAAACCTGAATGGTCCTGGCATACCATATCAATTGATGTAATTGGCCCCTTGCCTGTGAGTAGCCTAGGAAACAAATACATAATTGTTGCTATTGACCATCTAACAAAATGGGTGGAAGTAAAAGCAATTTGAGACGTTGGGGTCTTAACTACTGCCAAGTTCATTATGGATAATATTATCTATAAGCACGGATGCCCCCAGAAGATATTGACAGACAATGGCACAAATTTTACTGCCCAAATGGTACAATGGCTAAATGAGTTGATGTCTATCAAAGGAGTGTTGTCAACACCATACCATCCTGAGACTAATGGTATGGTAGAGCAAGTGAATGGCACTTTAGTCAGCATTTTACGCAAAAATGCAGCCTTGGCACCTTCACAATGGGCAACTTAAATTAGTGTGACCATGTTTGCATACAATATTGGACACCACAGCAGCACAGGCCACTCTCTGTTTCAACTTTTGTATGGTAGAAAGCCCGCTCTACCTCCATTATTATACTCAGTACTCAGTTTACCTGACGCAATTAACCCAAATAACTATGTTGAGCAACTGGCAAAGACCCTAATCAAGTTGCAATTGGAAGCTTATCAAAATGTGATTAGTCAAAAAACTATTCAGAAGAGCTATGACGACACCAAATGGGCTACAGTGAATAAGTTTAATGAAGGAGATTTAGTAGTATACTGTGACACTCATAGCGCAGGCTGCGCACACAAACTAGCCTCATTCTGGAAGGGTCCATTTATCATTTTGGAGAAATTGTCTGAAGATGTATATAACATCAAGGATCAAGGTGGCTGGGTTGTGAATTGAGTAAATGCTAAGTTCCTTCATCCATGTTATAAAGAATAATAATATAAAGAAAAAAATAATAATAATAAAAAAGAAAAAAATGATAATAACAAAAAAAATAAAAAGTAAAAAAGAAATAATAATAATAATTGCAAATCATATAGTTTATTTCATAGATTGATGCCTTGCAGGCATTAGAAGTAGGTATCCCCTCTTTGGTGGGGGGAGGAGAGTGCAATTGAACTGAAGAAGCCTGCAACGGAATCAGAGAGATGTGGACTTCATACAAGTTCCAACTGTCTAGACCCTGACGGAGATGCGCCAAAACCCAAGAAAGCTTTGCATCAGGCATGCTGGCCTTGTTGGCTTAGGGAAGGCTAATAAGATGACATTCAAAACTTGAGGAAGGTGAAGAGTTAGACAGTGCAACCCAGGAAGAAGGGTATCCACTGCTTATATCCAGTCAAGGTGAGGGAAGTGTTGAGGAATTGACTGGACCTAATTGTCAGATATTTGATATCAATGATTATGGTTCAGGGTATCTTAAGTATTTGAACTTGGGACTTGCAGCCTAGCGATTTCACTTAATTATATTTGACTATGATAACATGGGCTCAAGGGCTTTGTTGGTTAGGTTGAACTTAAATTTAAGTTTTGATTTAATGACTCAGGCATGTGGGCTTTGTTGGTCTATATCAAAATTAGTTTTTAATGTCAGACAATTTTTCAATTGAATTAATTACTAATTTGTGATACAAATCACCTTGGTATGTGCTGCTGATTGCATGTGAAAGTGGATCAGTTCAGCTATTTTTGAAGATATGATGAAACGCCATCTCAAGGATGATGATGGTGTTTACTATGACTTTGAGGCTGAGCATGATGCCCTGAGTTGAAGTATTTGTAGACGTCATTACAAACTTTTTATGTGGCCAAGGGTCACTGTAAAGTAAGGCGTCATGGGTAAGATGTGGTTAACATTAACCCTATAAATAACCCTTGCAATTACACTAATAAAGATACCCTTTAACTTCTGGATTAAGTTTTGAATTTATCTTATAACCTTTTTGCATTATCACTTTATTTTATTAAAGTCAAATCTTCACTTGGGATCAGTAGGATCAGGGCAGCGTGCCATCGTCCAAGTGAAATGACTGGGTATACAATTAGAGTATTACCAAAAATCTATATCATAAATTTAAAGCACCATCATGTCTATTGTCCTCACACAATAGACGCTCGAAGCTGCAGTTTCCACTAAACAATGAACCAGCCATCAAGCAAAGCCCAAATTATCAACACTCAGGCCTCTGTGCCTGAAAACCTTGTGAGCTGCTTATACTATCGCTGCTCTTTCTGACAGTTTTGGGAATAATAGCCACTTCCCATTGATTGTCTTGAATACTTGTCCATCCATAGTCTCAGTGTTTTCCATCACTTTTTGAAGCGCACCTTGGATTTCTTGGGGCTCATCCCCGATTTTTCTTTTGACCATTCTCTGGAATAGCTCATCCGCCTGTGGTTATACCAACTGGACCATTGGCAACTTTGATAAGCCATCCACATTCTGGTGAGAAGCCCCACTCGGTGGACTATCTCATAATTGTAAGTCTGAAGCTTAAGTGCCCATCAGGCCAGTCATCCTTCCAGTTCCCTTAGATTGTGCAGCCAACGCAGCAAATAGTGATCTGTCACCACTCTAAAGTGTGTTCCGTGGACATACACCCAAAACTGCTTACATGCGTAAATGACTGCAAGGCATTCACACTCAGTCACGGTGTAGTTCCTCTCAGTGGCTGAGAGTGTCCAGCTCACATATGCCACCAGATGCTTGTCCCCAAGTTCATCTACTTGGCTCAGTATGGCGCCAATTGCCATCAATAAAGCATCAGTTTGATTGATAAACTCCTGATCAAAATTTGGATATTTCAGAATTGGTGAATCTTTCAAATACTGGAATAACTCATTGAAGGAGTTCTGGGCCTATTCATTCCACATGAATCCTTTTTTTAGATCTTTTAATAAATGGTTTAATGGCTCAGCTATTTGGGCAAAGTCCTGAATAAATCTTCTATAGTATCTGACCATCCCAAGGAATACTTGGATGTCTCAGACACTCTTCAGTACAACCATATGCTCTATACCTGCTATCTTCTGGATTTGTGGCTGCAATCCACTTTAGTTGATTACAAATCCCAGGTATTCCAACTCTTTCTTGAAGAAGTGGCAATTCCTTAACTTGATCTTCAGGTTAGCCACGGACAGTCTCTTAAAAACTTCTTCCAGATGGTGTAGGTGATCAGTAAATGTTCTACTGAAAATATTGATATTGTCCAGATATACCAGGATGCACGACAACTTCAGGTCAATTAATATCGCGTCCATGGCCCTTTGGAACGTTGCAGGCGCATTGCAGAGACCCTGGGGGCATCATCATCAGCTGGTATAACTCCTGCACAGTAATAATCACACATTTTTCTTGGTCTTCTTTTGTCAAGTCAATCTGCCAATATCCTGAGATTAGATCCATTGCAGAGAAATACTTTGCTTCTCCTAAATGATCTATCACATTGTTGATCCTTGGTAGAGGATACAAATCCTTCTTTATAATTTTGTTCAGCCTCCAGTAGTCAATCACCACCCAGTTTAATCCATCCTTCTTATTCATGATCAGAATTGGACTTGCCCAGGGACTTGATGATGGAACTATAAGCCCATACTTCACTAGTTTGCTGATCTCATCCTCCAATACCGCTTTGGCAGCTTTTTAATCTTCAGATCAGTCTCATGCTTATCTGTAGATTTTCCCCGGTGTTGACCTTGTGAATTATATCTCATGCGCATCCCAAATCATGGTCATCCTGAGAAAACTCTTCCCAATATTTCTCAAATAGTTTGAGCACCTCTTTCTGCTGGCCTTCTGGCAGATCAGCGAGCTGATCTTAATAAGTCAATAGATTGATGCTTTCAGCACTCATGCTGGCAATCTCATGTCATCCAGATCAGCAGATTTTCCTCAGTATTGACCTTGTGAATCACTTCTTGTGTATCCCAATTCCTGGTCATTTTTGGGCGAATATTCTCCAATACTTTTCAACAATTTGAGCACCTCTTCTTGATGGCCTTCTGAAAGATCAGCAAGTTGTCTTAATCAACCAATAGGTTGATACTTTCAGCTACTCCAACCAATAATTTCATTTCTTTGAGGTTGGAATTTTCTCCATTCAGCTGTCAGAATTTCTTGTCACTTCTTAGGTCTGAAACTCATAGACCATAAAAATTGATATTTTTATATTTTTTTGTATTTTTCTTTTGCAATGGGATTTGCAACCTACAAAAAGGCTCAGAGGTCCTTCTTTTCCCCTTCATCCAAGCTGGGTCCTGGGTACTTAAACCTACCAGTTATCATGGTTCAAAATCTTATCCTCTTAAGATTTAACCAACTATTTGGTTCAGTGGTCCTCTTTTGGGACTTGACCAAAATCTCAGGACATAACCATTTAATGGTTCAGAGGTCCGCTGGGAACATTGCAACTAATTTTTCTTAGGCTCAATACTACTGATTAGTATTGACCTTTCTCCCTATATGACCAGCAGCGCTGTCTCTTCACATATAGGCTATACTTGCTGACTTTGGGAAAAATCTCCTAAATATTAGGCCTTTAATCCCAACTGGAGATTTGTCCAACAGGCCCTAATTTCATCTCTTATTTGGCAACTGATGCTTTTGGATCTTTGTATCTCATCAGCCAACAGTTTAATCTGATTGTCCAGCTCGTTTTTCTCCTGAAAACAATTTTCAGCTTTCATGGCTATCCTTAATTACACAGGTCATTCTGGCCTCATTAGCTTCATCCAATTTCTCCTGAATTGATGAACTCATATCCAGAAACTTCTGACTAGTGATTGAGTGTTATTAAGTCAAATGATTTCCTCCAGTATCTTGGATCAATCATTTCCTATTTTGACTTTATCTCTTCATTGGTATGGTAATCCAATTCTCTGGATTGATTGCTTCTTATTTTGTCCAATTCCTCATCTAACCACTCACTCCTCAGGGATATTTAAAGCAGACTCAATTTCAACCTGAATTGATCCTGCTGTTCCTCAGGACTATTTTCAGCAGGCCCAATTCCAACCCAAGTTGGCCCTGCTGTTCCTCTTCATCTCAAGTAGATGTCCGGTGGAACTGGTCTCCTTGCAGCTCTAGATGGTTCCATATCTAGGCTGCAAGTCCTTTTCCCTGAACTTGAGTATCTTCATTTTGCTTCACTCAGAGCTCTACTGCTGAGCTGGGTGAATGCCGCTGAACATGATCCTCTTCACATCCTATATTTGTTACTTCCTTCAGTAACATATTTCCAAAATTGTTGCATCTTCTTTGTATGACATTATAATGGTTTTTTACTAAACTACCCCTGTAGTGAGCACCAACTTGTAAAAATTTACTTAAGATTGATTATTGGCCATCAACCCAGTAACCTTTTTACTGCACAGGTTTGATTTTCTTGTGCACTTTGTTGCATTGTATAAAATGTATTAATCAATAATAGTATGGAGACTATTATCTGTAGTTGATATTGAACTATCATTCAGCCCAACGCTTGGCCAGTATTTCTGATTAAATACCCTTGAAGTCATACTTGTAGGAATTTGTTCCCTATACTCTTGTCCACCCAATCTTCATTAAGATACCCCAGTGACAGTCTCTCTCGGCCCAACACACAGTTGGCAGCTATCCCTGATTGTGATTCCTTCATCTCTAGATCCCCACTTAGATCTTTACTCTTCTCTCTGAGAGTCTTTCAATTATTGCTTTCTGCAATAATATCCTTGAGATAGAATGACACAATAGAAGCTGTTAGTCTAACTATACACCAAATTGATAATATTACTGTAGATTATACTGCTTTCATAGATAATGTTTTTATTATAGTAAATCCTAGGGAATTATATAGTAGGGACTTTTTCTGTCTAATCCTCAGTTGACACCTCCTTGATGAAACAGCAGCCATTGCCATTGAATCACCCTTCCTCATCTTGGCAGAGATGGTCTTCCCCATCCTGGCTAGGATTCTATCATTGGATATCCTTGAGACCTCAACCAGAAAGAGTCGTAAAACGTGTCCCTAACATTTTCTTCTCAATTTAAGTGAACCAACCATAATTGGCTAGCAACCTGCTTAGGTAATGGAACTTATTACCCATTATGGCAGGTCACTTCATCAACCAATTTATTTGCTAGTGTCAGGTGGCATCACTCACCTTGCAACTCACTGTTCATTCCCAATCAGTTAGTGATGAAACCTGACTGATCCCAATCGGTACATCTGAAAGTTAATCACTATCAGATGCCCCTATTTTGTTGGCAACTCTGCCCAATGAAATCTTAGGTATTCATTCAGATTGATCTCCGATGGATATGACCAGGCAAATATCCCAAAATCCCCTGAATGTAGTTCCTCCAAAACTTGGGCCAACAATTTCTGATTCAATTTGCCTTAGGAAATTTTCCCCTAGTGATACCAGGTAATCTAGCAGGCTGGGAATATGGGCAAAAATCCCAACAACATGGCATTGGTAAACAGTCATTCTGCATCTTCAGATACCTCCACTTCACTCCACTGGAAGGCTTCAGCAGGTGTAAACCCTTCCTCTGCATAAGGGGTGGTAAGAGAGGGCTTAAGGAATGACCGTTTTCAGTCAAAATTGATTAGACCTGAATTTCCATCTTGAGCTAATTAACTGACTTTTGGAGTTATACCCCCTCACATAACCATCACTGCTTGATGTGGGATCTCATGTTTGATCCAGGAGTGGACTGTACTGGGGATGAATACTGCCACATCCCAGTATGCTGATGTGGCCATGGGGCATGCTTCTGTGAGAAATTTCATTTTTCCAATGTTAAAGAGTGGACTAACAGGGTCTTGTGAATAATTTTGTTACCCCCAATCTGGCCCAATCCCAGACTTGATCTATAGTGGCATTGGCGCAAAGCCATACTCCATCTCAGCTGAGTAAACCCATTGGCGCTCCAGCTAACAATTCCCAGTGACCATTCCCATAAGGGCCTTCATTCCATGGCTTTTTCCTTCATTCAACCAGCTTGTAGCAAGTTAGATGCCATAGTGGGTGGAATCTGTGTGTACAACCAGTGCAAGGCTTTGGTGACCTTAAACATTGCTGTTATCCACAGTAGCACCTCTTTTAGAAAAAAGGTAAACTTATACCATTCAAGGATAGTTTTGATAGAGAGCATGGCATGCCCAGTTGAGCACTATTAAAGCATATGTAACATTTTTTATATAGCATTTAATTATGATCATAAAAAACCTGAGCTCTTGACTGAAGCTGCCATTTTTGTGGGGATACCCACCTTATTGAACACCATGGAATTGTAGAGGTTAATATGCATTTAAATATGAAATAGCACCCCCAGGCTTTAGGTTCTCACAAACTGCTGCTTCCACCGCTTGGTGGTCCACTGGCAGCTTCATCCACTCAAGAGCCTGCTTTTTGCCTATGCATGATGCTTTAAAGATTATTGCCAACTCAATCTGAAATTTTTTGTACTGATCACTGTTTTGTGACCTGGTGTAAAATTTGTTAGCACAGCATGTTGTTGCTGCTGCAGGGGTTATGGCCTTCAAAATCTATTGGGTCACCATCACATATGGTGTTAAATTCTGAGGATCACTCAATTGATAAAATAACTGCATGCCTAATTGAATAGAAGTTTAGCCAAAAAAATCCTCAATTTAGCCAGAGTTTTACAGTTTTTTGACCTTTTGGAAGCTCACTAGGATTATTCAAATAAATTTGACTCTTCTAATCAATCTTGGGCTTAACTTTCCTTATGAATTCCAGGTCTTCTACTGAGGCAAGCAACAATATAATCTGAAGATTTCTGTCCTAACAGCTTGCTGACACTTTCAATAGGAACCACCTCTGATAAAAGAACCAGATAAAGAGAATTAATTTAAATACATTTTATTAGGTAATATTATTGGATCCTAATTCATTAGGTCAGGCACTGGTATTCATACCTCTATAGCATCTCATGACCACACATTGAGCATATAATTTCTGTAGATAATTATTTTCCATCTCAGTTCAGCCCTTGAACTGATACAATTAAAACCTATTGCTAGAACTATTGGTGGCAAAATATTCTCATATTTGATACACTTCAGGGGCAAAATTGCAATATGAACGTGCAAATTAGTCCTAGGATCATCCCAATCTGAGTTTTATCATACAGCTGACAAAATATGGCTTCTAGGAAATTTGGCATCAATTTCAATTAAATGATGTACCCCTAATTGGGATATCAACAGGTCTCTCTTATCAGCACTAGATACTCCTATTTGGGCAGTTCATGTGTAAGTGCTATCATGCCAATTACAAGGATCAATATATAAAATTTACCATAGAGCAGGAAATTGATTATGATATTATGATATCAATCTTATTCTTATATTTGTACATGGGATTTCTAAAGGTTATTTCAGGACTGATCCTTGGCCAATTTCTATAGATAAATGGCCAATATTGCTCTCAACTAATTGGAATCAAATGCTGAGGTTTTTTCATGTGTAATTAGCCTAATTTATGTGAGTTATTCAGTCCAAACTGCAAAGTGAATAATTAAATTATGTTGGCGTTGAGATATTTGGCCCAAGCTGTATAATAGTAATTGGTATTAGTTGAGAATTAGAGTAATTGGCCCAAGTTCTGGAAGGATAATCGGCCTGATTTGTTGGTCGTTGAAGGGTTTATTTTTGGGTCAACTGCCAGAATCTGACACCCCTTAAAAATAATGAGCGGATCAAAAGCTCTAAAGTTACCTTCCAAAAATAGGAAAGGTTTTTCCAGCGTGTTTTCTTCCTGGCAAACGGGGGTTTAGTACATGCTCCATTATGGGAGCTATATCGAATAATAAGCTTGAAGCCAAATAAGCTTAAAGTCAAAATTCCCAGGTATTACGTAAAAAGGCCAACCCTCTTCGTTGTATAAGGATTACTTATAAATAAATCATAACAAGAAGATAGCTGAGCGTTTGAGGCGTGGAAATTGTCAGAAGAGCAGCCAGATGATCCATCCCAAAGATCAAGTTGAGAGAGGTCTTCTAATTGTAAGGCCTTATCAGCCAAAGCTTTGGGCGTGGTTTCATCGGGTAGGGTTAACCCTTCGTCAGCTTTCCCTGATAAAGATGAATCCGAATCTTCTGCCCTTTGATTTTGATGAACGGGCCGAGACATATCACTCGTCAACTCGTGGCCTTCGTCCAAAAGTAGCGAAAATTTACTACTGGGTGTACTCATCGAGGATTTATACTTAGGCGATCCAGATAATGAGAGTGGTCTAGAACGTCCGGCCCCGTTATTTGTAGGCTTGCTTT
Organism: Massospora cicadina; assembly: GCA_022478985.1. Classification (NCBI taxonomy): domain Eukaryota; kingdom Fungi; phylum Entomophthoromycota; class Entomophthoromycetes; order Entomophthorales; family Entomophthoraceae; genus Massospora; species Massospora cicadina. The sequence goes on from JAKSZP010005357.1 coordinate 21,697, forward strand.
TAAAGGAGTTGTTAAAATGACTATACAGTAAATTTTTAGGATTGTTTAGCATTGGCAATAGTGAATCCGTATTTTTCCTTCATCTTTGGAGTTAGTGCTAGGCAATAAAATTAGAGCTATACTGGCTAATAAACATACCCATGAAATTCTAAACCCCAAAAGTCGATTTGCCTCGTTACTTCCCTTATACTCGGATCCTTCCAAAACGTACTCAAATGTGAAGGTACCTGTTTCCCCTTTACAGTTTTATCGATCATGATTAATTTGCCGTCGACAATCGAAAATACGGGATCCCTAATCTTTCGCTTTAAAATTAAGCTCTTATGATACGCGCTGCATCGGTACCCTGCCTGCCAAGTTAGTAAACAAATCGGTAAACAAGGGATCCTTTGTGGGAAACTCCAACGCGGAACATCCCCCAAGAACTTCCAGTGTATCTAATTTCATTAAAGATTTGCAGCTGGTCCATGAAAGCCTTATGTTCCAAGTCGCTAAACTTGCCATTGGTTTGGTATTGATGTGGGTCTAAAGCGCTCAAAGTTAAAGCTGGAGATGAAAATATATTAGGGTTTATTTACCTACAAACCTGTAATAATACGCGTCGGGGGTGAGCCTCCCTCCCTCTCCAAGCTTGAACTCTAGCCGATAACCATCTGATAGGGACCTTGGAAAATACATATTCCGCATCCCTCGGGATTTTATTGGCGCACAAAAATCGCCGTTGGCCCGCAGTTAGATTTTCGTCGGGGTTGGGGCAAAGTTAAAAAGTTCTTGGGTTGACATAGGCTTCTGTAAACGCAAGGCGTAGATCAACTAGATTGTTCCCGCCTCAAACAACTTATTTCTGCAGATCAGCGATGCTGTAGCCCTCAGCCTAAGTGTAAATCCAGGTTTTAAAACGGATAGCTTAGTTTGCGTTATAAATCCAGGTTTTAAAACGGATAGTTTAGTTTGCGTTATGATGGATCAATTAACTTTGAGGGGTGCAGCGTGGCTCGAACTTTCAGAAATTTAGAAATCGGTTTCGCCGAAGTTTAATTTAAAACGATTTACTAAAATCAACCTATCGAACAATCTTTTCTGGCTCGAATTCTTTACAGGTCATATCTTTTAGTGAATGACTACTGTTCATATGAAATTTATTCATTTGATACCTTCAGCTTAAAGTTTGTCTGCTGTAATTTTAAGGTTTAGATTTTAAAGGTAGGATCTTACAAACGCATCGTATAAACCCAACCCAGTCTCCATTGACTTTTTATAAAAGATGGATTTTCAGAACCGAGTTGGTTCCAAACCAGGTTCCGGTGGGGTGTTGGGGGCCTCGGAATCCAATGTTGACCGAAGGGAACGCCTGCGTAAATTAGCCTTGGAGACCATCGATCTGGCCAAGGATCCCTACTTCATGAAAAACCATCTGGGCTCCTACGAATGCAAACTTTGCCTTACCCTCCACACTAACGAGGGTAGTTATCTGGCCCATACCCAGGGTAAAAACATCAGACCAACTTGGCTCGCCGCGCTGCCAAGGAGGCCAAGGAGGCCGGGAGCGCCATCCCGGTGCCAACCACCAGCCAAAATACCGTCCGGGTTCGAAAGAACGTGATTAAGATTGGGCGCCCCGGATACAAGGTGACGAAGCTTCGAGATCCGGTAACTCGCCAGTTCGGTTTCCTGTTCCAGATACAATACCCCGAGGTCGGTTTAGATATCGTCCCTCGCCACCGCTTCATGTCGGCTTTCGAGCAGCATATCGAGCCCCCAATAAGGCCTTCCAGTACGTCATCTTCGCCGCCGAACCCTATGAGACGATCGCCTTTAAAGTCCAATCCAAAGAGATCGATAAATCCCCCAACCTTTTCCTGACCCACTGGGATAAAGGTTCCAACCAGTTCTCGCTCCAGTTCTTCTTCAAGGTCGACCCCAACGCCAACGGCACAAACAACCAGTACTTTCACAGCCGATTGGCGGCGCTGGGCCTTTCGAAATGAGGCCGGCTGCCGGGGGACCAGCTCTACCCAATCCGAGCTTTGCTTTATCTTCAAAGGGCCCCCCGATGCTATATAGGTAATGGTAGGTTTTGCCGATAATAAATCCCGCGGGGTTCAGCTTTTCAGTATCCCGTTTTTCGAACACCTGCTTTTTATATAGAACTTTGCCATCTGCGTTGGCGTATCACCTTTAGTTTGCTTATTTCGGTCGCACGCTTTTAATTTCTTCGGCTATCTGACCACGGTACTAGCTTTACCAAACCGCATCTTAAAGATGGCGCGCCGCAGGCTTTCGGGCCGTGTTACCCGAAGCTTTAGTTGTGGAAGGTTTAAAGCCGGTGCACTCAAGATTGGCTCTTGCACCCGAAGGCTATGATGTTTCGCTGCTTATGGTTAAAATTTGCATACCGGATTGACCGAACTGTTTTTTTTGTAGAAGTTATAAAGCTTACATCTATGGATAGTTCAGATTTATTTTCTAAATAAGGCTTTAGATAAGGTTGCCATGGCGTAAAATAGGGGTCGCGGCTGACAACCCTAACGAATTATGGTTTGGTTACATCTTTCCAAACTTTTGTTTTTGTGCCTACTCTCAAAGGATAAATGGGGTGTTTAACATGGTCTGGTTGGATCTTATCCCATACCGGTCTAGTAAAATAAAACTACGAAGCGTGTATTTCCTTGCAATTAGATTTGATTATGATTTATGGGTTTTTTATAATTAACCTATTTTTACGTTAGTGAAACTTTAGACGCCTAAAGTTCAGCACTCTTTCTATTCTTACTAATTTGAAGTTGTCTAAGTCGTATAAATATTGCAACAAAATGTCTTCAACGCTTTCAGAATTCCCCCTAAATTTAAGGCAAACCTTTTGCTGGGAAACTTGCTAGGAAACCGACCGCAAGGTTCCCTTAAGAGGGGCTAGGCCCAATAAACTTTAAACGGGCAAAATAGGACCGGAATGGGGCAATGATCGTAGCACTACTACCCTTAATTCCGCAACTCCCATAAATGACCAGGCCCAAGTTGGAATATATTATCATATAAACCTGGTTAGGTAAATTTACTATGTAACTTGTCAATCAGACCTTCATGTAAATCAATCCTTGAGAAAAAATTCAGGGCCCATCCCCAAAAAAGGATGGGATCCGAAATATGAATGAGATGGCAGTTACTTGGACCCCAGATTTAGTTACTGCACACTGTTACAAATTTTACATCTGCTACATCAGGAACTCTGTTAGTGTGCAAGCCCAAACAGTATGATGACTGCTGGCCTTTGCTGTTTTGCCTTCATAGGCTACCTTTCACTACAGGTCCACAGGTAACCCACCAACCTAGTAGACTAACAACTTCACCTTGGCACAATTAACCCTTTAGGAGGCACACAACCCTACATCTCTATGGGTGATTCTTGACTCTGCCATCTCATCCTCCTCAGAGTTAATCCCTATCAGTCCCTCAGCGTTGGTGGCCAGTTGGCCAAATTCCCATGAGGCTTCCCTGTAGCTCCAAGTATTGGGGTTGGTAGTGCTGACCACCCCTAGATGCATTTATCCAACACCTTACTTTAGGGATCTCCAGTCCCACCTTTACCATCCTTGCTCGCTCTTACTACTAATGAATAAATAAAAGTGGACAAAAGAGAGATCTTAATTATGAAGGAATTTAAGGTATTTATACTTAGGCGACTTCATTGGCAATCTAATACCTACCTATTACCAATCATTGGTATTTATTGCCAGCAAACCAACCCAATCCTCAGCATTCTACTGGTAACCATTCCCTCAAAATTCTTCCCGATTGAATGCCAAATATAAGTTTGTTTTATTTTTGGTATCTGTCACCAGTTAATCTTATATAAATTATTATTATAGGTAAATAACAAATATCCTTGGCATCAGTCACCTGTATTTATAATCCTAAGCAGCAGAATTATTGTTGCTTGCCCTTATCAGAACCCTCAGCATTCAAAGCTGGCAATCTGATTATCCTCAGCTTGAATCACTGGTAATCCCAATTAGTTTATTTAATTGGATCATCCTTGGTGTTAGATGCTAGTGATTTTAAACTCAATGACAAATTTGTAATTTGTCATGATCTAGATTAATTATTATATTGATATCCTCAGCTTCAGTCACCGGTGTCAAATTACAAATAACATTAAGTCTATTGGGAATTATCCTTAACTCTTCAAGTTTGCTCAACCCACCCAAATGGGGAGCACAAGTTAGTAACTATATCATAATAATAATATTAAACTAGGTGATTAATCAGCAATCACACCTGAATAATTGATACCCCTAATTCAGATATTATGTGAGGAAAGCATCAGGTTAATAATTCCAACATACATCCAATAACAAATAATATTATGGCCTATTAGAGAAATAGCTAATAAAAGTTAAATTTATCCTCTAGCTTGAATATTCTAACACTCAAGTGAGCATCCAGAGTGAGCAGGGCATAGCTATTTGACTAACTTGAAGATTTGAGATTTTGGTAAAGAGATATAAAAATTGACTACTAATGACCCTTGTTTTTTAATCAGGGACAAGGCTCACTTCCAGTAAGTTGGGCCACCAATGCTTGTTGATTGGATCTGCAAAGTTAGATTTTGGTGTTGGGATATCATCACTAGCATAGGATTCAAAGTGGGGCAGGGTGATATTGCAACAGGCTTTGGTAGAAGTTTGAAACCATGTAGGGTCCTACACCTGAATCTAGTTTGGCTCTATTGCAGGTTTCACTTACCAAGAAAATGGCTTTATAAATATCAAAAGATTTGGAGCCAGTACAAGGGGTGTGCGCTACCAGTTCATGATAAAGTTACCATGGGATGTAAAGTGAGCAGTTAGTAACCTGGATAGATTTTGGTAGATTTACAAACTTTTTATTGTAGGATCATAAATCATTCACCTCCTCTCTGGAAAGGTTTAGGTTACCTCTATGAGTGATGGGTTTAAGTTAGCTAGGAATAAGTTTATCAATTTTAAAACTTTTACCCAACTCACTGAACAAAATTCTTAGATTTTCAACTTTTATCTGGGATCGCTCAGATAAATTTTTTGGAGTATGCATCGATGGATTAGGATGTGAGTTAAGATTACTTATAACCAAATTGGAAGTTTTGAATTGGATATTTAACCCTTTAGAGTCACAAACTGGAATTTTGATGGCAAAGGTTTCTTGGAAAGGGAAGGGTGGGATGTTATATTGAGGCTTGAGTTGTAATGCTGCCCTAAAAAGTTGAGGCTCAATCAAAAATGGAGCAAGTCTGCAGATAAGCCCCAGAGGTTGTAATTGAAGCTTCTAACTACTTGCCAACAACTATATGCCATACTTTTGGGTTTTAGCACTGTTCTAACTCTTAAATGGGGCATGCACCAGATTAAACAATTTTTAATGAGTTTGCCATTAGTTGGGCCCCATTTTGGAGGGGAAGGTGGGGGGTGCAGTTAAGGCAGATGGTGTAGCAACAAACTTTACTTGATTTACATGGCTTTTCCTGATGTGAGCCCACTTAAAAAGTACCCAGATCTGTCCTTTATAATTTTATTGATATTTTAACCAAGGCAAAATTTGTAGGACTTTTCTTTAAAAATATCCTTTTATCATATAAATAAAACCAATCAAATACATTGCTTACCAGATTAAAGGTTTTAGGTATAGTACCTGATTTTTAGTCAAGGGAAGGTCATAGCCTGACCTTAAGTTCTCCATAACATTTTTTATCAATTGGCACCCCGCAAGGTTAGAAATCTATTGCCTATCCTTTTAGGTTTACTATGGAATTAAGCCCTCTGCTTTCATTTATAAATAGCCCTAAGGGGCTTTAAGCCTAGGCTCAATTATGTCCAAGAGTGAAAGCTTTAGCCTATGAAAACGATTTCTTTTTTACTTTAAAGTTTTCACAGATCATATAGTTTTAAAGGTTTAATACCCTTTTTGAAAATGGCATAAAATTATCCAGTATTCTTGCTCCCATTTTTCACCATCTGCAACAAAAACACTGTGCCACCTTTACTTTGCACTTTAGATAGAAATTTAAATCTTATCATAAACTTTGGTAAGTTTTTATATCATTGCTGAAAACCCTTTAGGCTTTATTTGGGTGACCTCTTATATTGGTTTAGGAGGTATCAGTCACCTTTTTGTTGCCTCACTGTATTGGTTAAGAGATAAAAACCTCTTTGCAACATCTTGTGTCTCCCTTAATTTAACTATTAGTATTTGGCATCTTTATATCGCTGTAACTTAAACCTCAACAATATAGAAACCTATTAAAAATGTGAGTTTGCTTTATATCTGTAAAATTAGATGTTAAGTTATTCAAGTACTAAATTAAGCTTTATTAAATGGTATAAGCACATTGCAACCGCATACCTTTAAAACTTACATGCAAATTATAATTGGTAGAGCTTTGCTGTATTTTTATTAGGTAACCAAATCAACCTTGGAATTGGTTGCCCATCTGACATCCTAATTTCTTATGGAGCTTAATTCTACAACCCTGGTGAATAGAACAGTAAAGTACTATAAAATTATTGAATATGCAGCATATCAATTTGGGCCCTGTTAAGAGTTTATTAGAGAAGGGTGATGAAATATCAAAACGTATTCAGATGTGGTTATAGAAGATATATCATATAGTCTTCTAAAAGTAAAATGGTACTAGTGTATTATACTAAAATTAGTCTGATTATCAGCTCCCACTTAGTAGCTTGCTGGTTCTTAATCCTATAAAATCCAAGTTCCAATGATATCTGTGGTAGGTTTAGTATCTTGCAAATATCCTATGGGTTGAGGAGCCAAAGGCGCCACTAAACATAAAGGCAGACCTCTTTATGTAAATTAAGGTGTGAAGTAAATAGTGAAGAGCTAGACCTCAGTATATGTAACTTGATTGTGATATTAAAATAGAACTAAATCATATGGTAGATCTAAAATTATATAATATTAGCCGATTTACCCATGCTTTGCTATGGTGTCTATAAAATTTCAGATTTTCAATTTATTAATTTGGATTTTATATTATAGATAAACAAAACCACTCAGCCAAATCTAATTGTTCAAATGAATCAACCAATAACCACCAACCACTCAGGTAAACCTAACTGAACTTATCAAAACAACCAATAGCTAATCACCCTTTAAACTAAACTGTGTCCTATCAATTCGAACAAAAGCCATCAACCACTCGGCCAAACAAAAAAAACTATCGAATCAATCAAATAACACCAAACTGCTACCTGAAACATCTTTTTATACTTGAAATCATTGAGTATGTGGCATATCTTCCAAACTACTAAATCAACTTCTACTTAACTTGCCAAAAGTATTTTATTAATTAGGTGAACCAAATTAGGCAGGTTTTAAAATATATAAACTTAACATCCAGATCCCATGCTTCGCTACGGTATTTAGTTTATCAGATGATAAGCTCACATTGTAGCCTATAGGCTGTGCCAGCACTACTCTCGAGCCACTCGGGCTAACAGCGAAGCTGTTGCCCTCGTGGCTGGTGAGCTGATTATCCTAACTACTTAATCTACTTAAACTCTAATATTGATTTTTGTTGAGTTTCAGGTGAGCAATTTGGTGAATTATAGATAATATTCGCCAATTCTCACCCACTCACCCAAATAGCTTAAACTTATCAGACTCGATTAGCTTCAGATGAGCAATTTGGTGAATTATTCAGTGATATTTGTCAATCCTCACCCACTCGCCCAAATAGATTGAACCCATCAGGCTCAATAATTTCAGATTCGATAAGATTCGCCAATTCTCACCCACTCACCCAAATAGATTGACCCTATCAGACTCGAAGGTTTCAGATGTCAGTCAGTGAGTATGTCAGTGAAATTTAAGTAGATTATAGCCCTTCACTTATAGATTAAAGTAGTTTATATATGCAAAAGTATATATGAAAAACTAAAAATTCACATATCAAAATAGAAATATAATGAGTAGGGGGTATGGGAAGATAAATTTCCATAATTAGCAGTAAACAATAAGGGAAGGTCATAAGATGGGTACATGATAAGGCGATCATGGTGGTCACATGTTTTGGCTCATGCCAATTTCCAAATTGTTAGTGCTCTTAGATTGCAAGTAAATTTTAAACCCATCCATATGTTAATCAATCCTATCAGGTAGCTTTTAAGATGCGTAGATAGTTTAATATAGTCTAGATTGACATACCAAGTTACACATTTTTGAGTCAGATCACATTTAAAATCAAAAAATAGACTACCATCTCAGCCAATCAGCTTTGGGTGAGATTAGTTATATTGTAAACGTTTCTTCAATTCAGCATATCAGGTATCTGAAAACTATCCTAACAGCTTGATATTCCTTCAGACCTATAAAAAGGCCTTTTCAAAAGCTAACTTATGAACTAAATCATTATAAAGAATTAGGGTGATATAAAGGGGTTATTTAAATTCTCTCTAGGTGAAAATTGGCATGAAAATCAGCTAAGCTGGTCAGTGCAAATTTTTTTCTGTGTAGCAGATATTGAGATATCCAACTTCAACCCTATAAGAATATTGGGCACAAAAAAGCATAAGAATCCTTTTAGTCTAAAAGCCAGCATCTTGTATTGTCTTATAATTTGATCAGGTTTTGTAGCTCAATAGTATGATTCACCTGTTGCTAAGCCTTCATCTGATGTACTAGGATTGGTTGCTAGGTTATTTCCTGGCTTAGCTATATATGCATGTATCACAATGTATTATTATCAGAGCCTTTGAATATAGGTTCATCAGCATGATAATCATATGTCCCAGAAGTTTTGTTGGCACTACTGTTGTTGATTCCTGGTTATTCATCCTTTTGGTGTACTTGGCTGGTGAAACTTGGCAAGTATAGAATCAAAAGGAATGTCAGAGAGTATCTGTAACTCTCCCATTTCCAGAGAGGTGGTGCAAGCTGCACAGCTACACAGCCAGAGAACCAAGAGTTAAGGGTATGGTAAACATGGCATTGCAGAGGTTGCCAGAGCCAAAGTAACCCAGGGCAATGGTGTACAACGCGGTGTATAGTAGTTGATAAAAAATAAAAACAACACTTGGGTGGATTCCAAAGGGGAGTCCAAACTAAGCGGAGATTAGTGCTGGAGTGCTTGGGTACCTCAGTCTGGTTGGGCCCAGAGGGGCCCATGGTGCAACAGATCTGGTAGATAATTTAGTGTTAATAAAATGGCCAACGTTATTAGAGACCTTTCTGAGGAGGTTTACGCACAAGTTTGCCCAAGGAACCATATTTTTAAAAAATGTAAACCAATGGGGAAATTTTATTAAGGAAGATGACCAATGGGGAAAGTTGGTCTCAAGAACCATACTTTAAACAAGGGGATATGAGTAATCAATCAGGAAAAATGGTGCCAAGCCTAAGCAAAACAATTGGCATACCCTAAATTTTGGCCAGGGTACTGTAGCTCAAGATTTACTGAATTTAAATCATTAATTGCAGGCCAAGGCATCCTGATTTGGAAACGTTGAAAAGTAAACAGATTCTGAACCCCCATTCTGAGCAACCAATTCAAACTGTCATCATTAATATAGCTGGTGCATTTTAATGCCCTTGCTGTAACTCAGGGCTAGGCATCATGCACTTTCCCTGGACCAACCTGGGCATATCTAGCCTGAACCCTGTGTTGGTCCAAGGTATGATCTAAGTCAGAGAGGCCCTGCAGCTTGACCTTTTTGGACTCCTGACATCTAGCCTTATCTTGGAAGTTGGTTCCCTTAATTATTTAATATAACATGACAAGGATGACAGGTTCTTGTTGGTTAAGAAATTCATTTCACACCCATTAGAATCCCTAGTGGAATTAAGTAGGCTATTGGTGGTTTTCTGATATTCTTCAGTTTTCATTGGCGTCTTATGTAAAGTCCTTACAGTCATATAAACCATCAGATAGATCACCAGTGTCCTCTATATGGGTTTTATCTGGTTCAATGTATCTGATTAATTTTTGATACATGTTAAAATTAGAGGTGATTATCCATCAGGTATTTTAGGCAGGTTGGCATAAGAGATAATTTTCTCTGAGGCAGATAATCTCTTATTAGCTAAAAACTAGCTACAATATACTTGAGTTAACAACAATAACTTTGGTCTATATGTTGGTAGTTTAATTTCATGGCAGTAAAAGATTTTGTTTTGAGGGAGCATTATGTGCATAATTAGATGTATAGCAAAATGTAACAAGAAATTATTCTACTATGTAAATTGTATAATCTTTGCTTCACATGGTCAATGGATATCACTATTTGTAGTTTACTATTAAGTCCAGAAATGACATTTTAACTGCATGATATAAGGTAATAATATTTAGGTGGATCAGTGGTTGAGCTTAAAGATAGAAGCAATTGGTGAAGGTAGCAAGAGATTTGTCACTTTATAGACAAAAACGTATATAACATGCTTCTTCATAAGCTTTGGTTTGCTTTATAGTTCTTCTTTATGATGTTATTATACACCCCAGGCATAAGAGAATTAAGGTCTGGTTTCAATTCAGGAAAGACAAACACAGTGCAGGTGTTGCAAATGGTGTCTTTATCTTACTAATCATGTTGACTTATGATGCATGTGGTTGTATTTATTTAACTGAGGTAAACCAACCAGGGGACAGACATTACCGAATATATGTAAAACTAAGGAAATAATTGACAAATATAAAATTAGGCACCCCAGGGTACTCAAGTTACCCCTGTTGCCAGCGGGACTGCCAGGTATGGGGGGTTGGTGCACTACTCTGAGGGGGCTTTCCCTGCTATGGAACAGGTGTGAAGGAAAGGGTCTGTGTGGAGAAACCAGAGTGGGAACCATGATTCTATGAGCGCTTTTTGCCTTGGTCTCATATATCCATAGAGCCAGGCTTGGAAGTGCTCCAGTAAGTGGACATGGAATCTGTTAATAACCCCATGAATGGTTGGGACCGTGCCCTTGAACGCATCTAATGCAATTGTGTGGATTGTCCACATTGCAATGGGTATTATTAGGGAATGGAGGGTAGATGGGATTGGTGACTCAATCTGGAGCATGAAGATGCTCTTTGATATCAAGAATTCCTGTTCGCTTTGGATCTTAAGCAGGCGTGTGACTTCCTGCCATATAGCTTTGGTTGGGGGGCATGTTTCTAGGTGGTGATGTAGGGATCCCTCCCCTCCACATAATGCACATGTTTTGTGGAGTGAGTTGGAACAGTCCGCTGTCCTATAGGTCCTTCTCAGACAGCACCAGGCGTTTACTCTTATCCTTGGCTGTAGGAGTGGGTGGTGAGTCATTTTACACATTGCCTTCTGTGTGGTTAAATCATAGGGAATGTCCAACATATTTAGGTATTCTATCCTAGCTATGCTTGAGGTTGTTGCGAGCATATCCCTCTGGGGGTGGTTTTCTGGGTTTCTTAATTTGAATTGGGGCTGGGTCATCCCCTTCCCTGTATAGTACCTGTGTTCTCTATGGTCCATCACATACGGTGGATAGTTTGGAGTATATGTTTGAAATGAGGGGAGGTTCCATTCAGACCCGTTGCAGTAGGGTGCTTGTCAAGGTATGGAAGTAGTCTGGGTGGACTATGTGGGTTGGTTAATTTGAGCGCCTGTGCAAAGTTAGTCCTTGCTGCTCTGGACCAATGTTGTTGCAGGAGGTCTGGAGCAAGGATTTCCTTTATCCAGGTACCTAGGATGTGATTGGCGTGGCTCTCAAAATCTATTAGTCCCATGCCTCCGCTTGAGCATGGGCCAAATAGTGTTTCCATCTGTATAGGAGGGTGAGAGCCAGGCCACAGCCAGCCCTGGATAAGCGCGCAAATTGAGGCTATAAAGGTAGGTGAGAAGGCTATCGCATGGGCCTGGTACCACAGTATTGGGAGGATGAGCGAGTTAGCAACTGTAACTCAGCCTGTTAGTCCTGGGGTTCTTCCCTTGAGGGAGGTGACGCGTTTGGATACCCGTTGTAACAAGTTACTTTCCATTGTCTCATTAGCATATCCCCCTGATTCTAGCCAGATTCCAAGGTATCAGACAGGAGTGTTGGTGGGAGGTGTTGCAAATGGTAAAATGATTGGGTTTTTTCTTTGTGTGTTGGTATGAGGTTCTGATGTTGTGGCCCAATTGTTTGTGTATTTGCCTAAGAGGATGATTTCTTACTTCCTTTTGTTTTGCAATGCATTGCTCACCTTGGAGTATTCCTCTAGAGTGCGTTCCAGATGTTGGGCATCTTCATTGTTTGCTATACCTGCTATGCAGTCATCCGCAAAGGCCAGTATCTTGACTGTTGGTTGTCCTTATGCGGTTATCCCCATGAGACGTGAGTCAGTTACTCAGAGGAGTGGGTCAAAGCTGAAATTGTATAGCAGTGGGATGAGGGGATACCCTTGTTTGAGCCCTCTGTGTGGTTTAATCTTGTTTGTTAGGAATCCAGGGCCACATACAGCCATGGTTGCAGATTCTGTTAGGAGCATCGCCCATTTTATGAATCTTTGTGGGAGTTTGAAGGCATGTAGACATTCTTTTAGGTATGGCCAGCTAACACGGTCATACGCCTTTTCCTGATCCAAGAAGACCAGGGCACCAGTTGCTTTGAATTGGCAAATGTTTGCAACAGGGTGTATATTGTTCCAGATTGAACACCCTGGTATAAACTCAAACTAGTTGGGTGATAGGATGTCAGATGAAATTGCACCTAATCTAGCTGCTAAAATTTTTGTTAGAATTTTTGTATCAGTGTTGGAGAGTGCAATTGTGCGCTAGTTGGCCAGGTCCAACTTGTCACCCTTTTTATACAAGGTTATAATGTAGAATTCATGGCCTCCTGGTAATAGGCATGTTTCCAACAAACTCTGGTTCATAGACGCCAATAGGAGGGGGGCGATTTGTTGAAAATATTTTTTGTAAAATTTGTAGGGTATCCCATCAGGCCCTGAGCATTTCCTATGTGGTGCACCGCGAATTGTCTCCCAAAGCTCCTCACATGTAATAAGGGATGGTATATTGTAATTCAGTGGTGTACTTTGTATCTCGGCAGTTTGAATAAATTCTTTAATTTTTTGTGAATCTGTTGGCGTTTTACAATATAATTTGGTGTAAGAGTGGTGTACTTCCGCCTTGACCTCCTCAGGGTCAGTTGCCACGGTGCCATTGGTCTTGTGGACCTGTGTGCAAGTGGGCTGGTTTCCACAGGAGTGGAATTGGCGGAAAAAGTATGTCAAACAGGTTTTGCCTTCCTTTATGAACTTACCTTTGTTCAATACTTTGATTCTGTGTTGGTGTTCGAAGATGAGGTTGTTAAGCTGGGCAGAAATTTCTGCCCATTTGCATCCCAAGTTAGGACTATAGCCAGATCTTGGAGTATTTATTTTCAGGTGGTCTAGTTCCGCCAAGGTACATTTGATTGTGGCCGTATCCACGGTGTACTTATGTGATGCAATATGTTGGGTTTTGTTGATTAAATCCTTTTTGAATTTTTCCCATGTTCCAATGGGATCTGAAGTGAATGGGGTTGTGAATTCTGGGTTTGTAGCCTTGTTTTCAACCCAGTCAGATATCTCAGGCAATTTTATATTTTCTGGGTGAAGCTTTCTCCAAGGCGACACCTGTGTGTGGGATTGGGTTGTTTTAACTGCATTGTAACTAATTGGTTGTCAGAAAATTGATCTTTTTGTTATAACTTTGGAGATTCTTGAGCGGTGGGATTTCAGGATGAGGATGTGGTCAATGCGACTCATCAATATGAGCGCTCCCTCATGTATGTTGGGCCACATCATGTGGGGAAGGAGTGGTGAATTGGGGGGAAGAGCATCCTGTAAGCCAAGAGATGCCTTCATTGTGCGGAATTCAATGTGTCCAGGTGGGTATCCCCTGGGATTAGGCCATCAATCTGTATCAGGGTTATCCCAGCAGTTGAAATTGCCTAACATAATGGTATCTGGTGGGAGGGTGAGAGTAGGAATGTTTTCAAAAAATTGTTCTCTCTCAGTTCAGTGCATGGTGCATATATACATGCTATCGAAATTATTTTCTCTTGGCACATGATTGTTGCTACCAAGACTTGACCATGCAAGTGTGACAACAAATTTGTAATTTTAAAATTTTCTGTTGTTTTGGATGATCACCCCACAGTGAGACGTCCATACTGATTGTGATGGTGTGACCCTAATTGACCGGGATTCTTCTTCCCCTTGTAGACAGTGGGTTGCTTGGATGGCCAAGATGTCTACAAGGGGTTTTTGCAGGAATGTCAGCTTTTTGGCTTGGGATGTATGAGCCCTGACTCCTGCAATGTTTAGCATCCCTATTGACACTGAGGTGCCCACGGCGCCTCAGGAGCAGTTGGGAGGGCCCTCTGGCCCTATCCCACCATGGCTTATTTTGGCCATGCTCCATGTCTGTACTCCAATTCTTTCACTGCCATTGTTGGTTCCCTTGATCTGACCCAATGATTCAATGGAATTGCAGTTTTTTGCATTTGCATCAACTTTTCCTGCACAGGTTCAAGTTGATTTGATTCAGATTGTTGATTGGATTTTGTATTTTTGAGGTTCAACTTTGGTGAATTGTGCACCACATCTTCACCCAAATTGCGGTTGCATTGTTCCTCAATATGTGCATGACTGATGTCGCTTTGTGACTCAGTCAGGTTACTGTGAAAATTTTCGACCTGGGCATATTGTTCTAATTGGTTGGTTCAGTGAATATCTGAAATATCCTCCCAAATTTGTCCGGTGTTAATGGCAACTCCACGTGTGCCACCGCTTCAGCCACTGCTCGCTTGCAGGTTTTCTATGCTGCTTTACATTGTTTGCTTGTAACTGGGTCTACAATGGAGTATAGTCCATCTTCACCCCAGTGGAATGGGTGATGACCATCAGTCATTTTGGTGAAGTTTTCATTATCTTCGTCCATTGCTTCCTCACAATAGTCATTTTCCATTAAGCCCTCTTTCACAGGGCATGCGTGTTCCTTGTGGCCCAGTGAGCCACAGTGGTTGAAAATGGGTGGTGCAAGCTCCGGTGTAACTTGGAATGCGGCTGACTGGCCCCCATCTTCAAAGTGAAATTCTGCTGTGTGGGTAATTCTGGATAAGTCCTCTTCCACTTCTGGGAAGGGATTGATTACAATGATAGCTTTGCCTGTGCACAGGTTGGGCATCAGGAGAAATCGCTGTAATTTGAGTTGCTGAATTTCTCCATAGGCCACAAGACCTTTTGGAGCTCCTCCTCAATTACCTTACGAGGAAGGTTGGTGAGGAGCGAGTCAAAAGAGATGAACAAAGTTTTCACTTTGTTCCATCTGGTGCACGCGGTGCACACAAATTTTTTTGCCCTTGGGGAGGGCAATTTTCACACAGACTTTTGCTGTGGCATCAGCTTTATCAGCTGTTTCAAAACCAATATTGATCCAGCTGCAGCTCATGTTGTTGGCGGCTATATACACCACGCAAGGGAAAAGTGAGGGCTGTGCCTCACATGTCTTCTCCCACAGGGTCAGTGACTCATCCCCAAGGAAGAGTCTGATCCCATGTTCCACCTTTGATAAGGGTTGGTTGAACTGAATGTACATATATTGCGCGTGCTTTATAGTGAATACCATAAACCCAGACGGTGTCTGTTTTTGTGATTTCTTTGCAGATTGGGTTCCTGGTCCCCCTCCAGGGCGTTTCTTGCTCTTAGTTGCACTGTTAAGTGCACCACTCACCACAACGCTCGCCCATGTTGTATTATTTTTATTGATAGAGTCACCCATCTTTCCTGTGTGTGATTATCCAAATTTGCTGTTCAAATCGAATTGTAGTAACTAAAGTGATTGTTATTAGAAAGAAAAGCATGATGCATGTGGTTGTAATACATTAATATTTTAGGGTTCCAAGCGAACTTGTAAGTCTTCCAAGGTGAGCTTTAAGATAGTTTCCAGTATATTTATATATTTAAAGGCATTTTTTTAATCTTGATAGCATTTACATGGGTGCCAAGATTATGCTGCTACTAGTGGTAACCATTCTTTGCCTAGTGAAGAAATCTAGGACACCATCCAACAAGGCCTTAGAAAGGACCATGAGACCTATGATGCCACTATACAACTAGATTTTAAGAATTATATGATGATGCTGATAAGGTACACAATTTCAAAAATATAAATTGTGCAAATTAGACTGTGAAAAATGTACTAGGATGACAGATTGAATACCAATAATCAGATATTTAAATTGTAGGAAATTCCATGATGATGGATTATATTGTAAAATTTTATGATTCAAGACAGGAAGGTACTTTATTTTAGTATTATTGCTTTTCTCATGGCCACTTTTTGATTTTAAAAACATAAATAGATGGTCACCATAATAAACTAAACAAGCATGATCACTCAATTATTGTACATTGAAGAAAATAAATCTCACATATACTAAAAAGGAATTTTCTAATCTTAAAGAAAGATTAAACAGTTGGTCTGAACGCATCATAAATATTAAAGGTGCCAGTCATGTACAAAAGATGGCCATCCACAAAAGACTGATATGTGAGAGTTGTTGTCAGACAATTACAAGGCCAATTTTTAATAAGAGTGCTTCAATTTGAAATAAAAAGGAAAATGTGGATGAAATTGGCCAAAAGACTCTGGCTGATTCTCAGTGGAATCATATTGAATTGGGGCAATAAATTTAGTAATAATACTCAGCCTAATACCACAATGTCCAGTAATTGAATTGCACCAACTATGTGGCAAATTCAGGAGAGCCCATTGGAGGCTCCTCCCCAGGCCATCACTAATTTAGTGAATCCTATCCCATGGAGGCCAGCCTCTTTTATAGGGTCAGAAGGGGTCCTGCAAGGTAAAAATATTTTCATGTCCAGTGATTGGGGTAAATTTATTAAATCATTACCTCACAGTCATATCCTACCAATAATTACTTTCCACTGGCCATTTTGTCAAAGCGAGGTGAGTTTTCTGAGTGTCAATAGGTCAAATCACAATATTTCCTAATTTGGACTTTACCAAGCAATCCAAACTTTGAGCCCCGCCAATTTAAATGCTATGTATTGACTTATTAAGAGGGTTCTTTTTTCTTACCCCTGCAGTACTAATAAAAACCCATAAAACCTAATTTTTAGTATTCACTTTTAAGTATTTTTATTAAACTAGTGGTGAAAAATCCCCCTACAAGTATTTCAGCAGGAGACTAATTTTCTCCTGCAAAAATATTGAACTTTG
Organism: Massospora cicadina; assembly: GCA_022478985.1. Lineage (NCBI taxonomy): Eukaryota > Fungi > Entomophthoromycota > Entomophthoromycetes > Entomophthorales > Entomophthoraceae > Massospora > Massospora cicadina. The sequence goes on from JAKSZP010005357.1 coordinate 38,910, forward strand.
GGGCAAATTACCACCAGTAAGCATAAACCTGCCCAGAGTCCAACAGTTGTACATATAATTGAAGTTATAGGATCTTAAGATTGATAACATGTCCTTTGAAGGTTTCAACTTTACTAGCCTTAGTAGCTCACAGTGATCTTCCTAGAAAATTATTTGGTTAATAAATATGCCTCTGGTGGTTGTAATTTGGTCATTTAAAAGCATTATAATGGAACTTAAACTAATTTAAGGTTCAAAGATCCCAAGTGAACTTTCTAACTACAATAAATTATATATTGGCGAAAAATTATATGAGTAGTAAATTGTTGATATTAATTAGAGTACCAGGGGTAGGAGTAATATTATAGTAGATGAGGGACTTACTTCAGGTCCAGAATTAGAAGTAATCCAGGATTCACCACCCAATATTATATGGAAATTCAATAATTTATGGCTATTATGAATAGCTATGGGTTGGCGACTGGATGAGGCGATTAATATTCTAGATCTATCCATTTTAATTTAATTTATTGCGGGGAAGGCCGACCATGGGACGGACACTTCCAAAGATGACTCAGGAAAGACAAACTTAGTACCAGGGGAGGCACCCCAGAGAAGCGATGCTATCTCTTGTTGCCAGCGGGAACGCCACTTATGGGGAGGGGAGGGGACGTGTGAAGGGGCCGTAGCCACTATTGAGCACGTGTGGAGGAAGGGGTCTGATTTGATGAACCAGACTGGGAACCAGGAGGAGACCAGCTGTCAGCAACGCGGTGGGAGGTATCCAAACATCCACGCTTGAAAGTGGTCCACCAAATGAGACCGGAATCTGTGGAAAGTTTCTGGGAGGGTGGGGGTGGAGCCTGCGATGGCATCTAAGACAATCGTGTGGATGGTCCACATGGTGATTGCAACCACCAGAGCACGGAGGGAGGGTGGAAGGGAGGAGGCCATTGATAGAGCAAACATATCTCTTGACAGACCGAAGGGATGCGTTTGATCCTGGCTGAGCAGACGTTGAACTTCGCGCCATATCACTTTAGAGGTGGGGCAATTCTCCAGGCGGTGGAACAGCGTTCCATACTGGCCACACATGACACAGGATGAGTGTAAAGCATTAGAGCGCTCAGCTGTATGATACACCCACCTCAGGTAGCGCCACACATGGGAGCAGACTTGAGGCTGCAACAGAGGATGGTGTGCGTAATTCCAAATAGTCTTTTGGGTCTCAGTGGAATAAGGGATGTCCATCATGTCTAGGTAGTCCACCCTGGATAGGACATGGGGCCGAATGGGGATCACGCCATCATGGATGGGTAGCCCCTGTACCTCTTGTGTGAACTGAGGAGAGGGGCAGCCTCTTCAGGTTGTATGTCCACTAATATGAATTCTCCACTCTGCGCTTCGCATGGAGAGTAGGATTCGTTTGTAGTGGGTTTTAGTCCCGTGAGGACCTGTGGCTGATGTGTGTGATGCGAGGTATTTCATCAGGGAGTGGGGGTTTGATGGATTGTTGAGGCCCAAGGCTCAGGAGAAGTTGGAGCGGGCTGCGCGGGACCAGTGTTGGGATGGGAGTGTCAGAGCAGTGACAGCCGCGATCCAGGTGCCCAGGATCTTGGCAGCGTGGGCTTTGAAGTCAAGCAGGCCCATGCCACCTTGATGATGAGGGCCAAACATGACCTCTAGCCGTACTGGTGGAGGGCGGCCTGACCAAAAGCCATCCTTGCAGTAAGGCATACAGGGATTTGAAGAAGCTTGGGGAGAAGGGGATGGCGTGGGCTCTGAACCAGACTTTGGATAGGAGCATAGAGTTGGCAAGAACAACCCTGCCAGTGAGGGTAATAGGGTGGGCTCTGAGAGAGGCGATTCACTTCGTCACGTTGTCCAGTATATGGCCCTCCATTACTGCTGACGCGTATCCGCCTGCCTCCATCCACACGCCCAGATGGCGCACCAGTCCTATGGTAGGATGTGGCATGAAGGGGAGCACCAGTGGGGTGGTGTGTGTTGAGTTAGTAAGGCGTGGGTGTGGGCGAGCAGATGGGCCAGGTTGGGAACTAATTGCTGGGGCCCAGCAGTTCTGAAACCGACCAAGGAGGATAATTTTGGTTTTGGAGGCGCTCAGTGTCACGTTGCTTACCCGGGAATATTTCTGGATGAGGGCTTCAAGCGCGCATGCATCTTTATTATTAGACACCCCCACCACGCAGTCATCTGCAAATGCCATCATCTTGACTGGGGTCTGGCCTGGCACATGGACCCCAGTGAGTTGGGCATTCATATTTCGCAGTAGTGGGTCAAGGCTGAAGTTTTATAAGAGTGGGCTGAGGGGGTCCCCTTGTCACAAGCCCCTTTGAGGGCGGACTACTTCCATTAGGAAGCCTGGGCCGCGCACTGCCATTGTTGCAGATTCTGTGAGCAGCATCACCCAGTTGATGAAACGGGGGGGGTAGGCGGAATTGATGGAGGCAGGCCCTTAGGTATTCCCAGTTTACTCTATCATAGGCCTTTTGTTGGTCCAAGAATACCAGTGCTCCTGAGGCTGTGGACTGACATGCATTAGCCACAGAGTGCACGTTATCCCAAATTGACCTTCTGGGGATGAAACCGAATTGTTCTGGGGAGATGGTGGCAGATGCTACAGTCCCTAAACGGTTAGCCTTGATTTTTGTTAAAATTTTGGTGTCTGTGCTTGTTAGAGAAATGGGGCGCCAGTTGGCTAAGTTAAGCTTATCCCCTTTTTTGTAGAGTGTGACAGTAAAGGCCTCATGTCCTCCTGGTAGGAGGCACGTTTCCGACAGGCTTTGGTTAAGTGAGGCAAGCAGAAGTGGGGATATATATTTGAAATATTTTTTGTAGAACTCATATGGAATGCCATCTGGGCCTGAGCATTTTTGGTTTGGCGCACCGCGAATGGCTGTCCATAATTCATTTTGGAGTAATTAAATTCATTATTTCTGGGTAATGGAAAATGGTGCGGATATGAGCTTGGTTGAGAAATTCCGCCACTTCGGTCAGCTGAATTGGTTCAGCTTGGTATAACTTGGAGTAATATTTTTGCATTTTGATTGCCACTTTGGCCGGTGTGTCCACAATGGAATTATCTGATCTTCGCACCTGTGTGCAGGCCATGCTCTGGCATGGTACAAAATTTTTTTAAAGAAATATGCGGTGCACTTGTCACCTTTAGTGATGCATGTAGCCCTGTATTGGACACAAACCCAATGTTTGTGTTGCCTTTTGAGTGCGTTGAGGTGGGTGGCTGCCTCCACCCACTTCTGGCCCCATGCAGGGCTGTATCCTGTAGCTGGAATGTTGGACTCCAAGTGGGCCAATTCCACCAGAGCACGCAAGATAACTGCCAATGTGGCTCGTGAGCGTCTGGAGGAGAGATGGCGATAGTGGTGGATGGTGTCCTCTTTGAAAGTTGCCCATGTGGAAATGGGGTCCGAGCAAAATTATGCAACAAACGATTTTGCCAAAGTTGCCTCTTCCACCCACATGGAAAATCCTGGCGACGTGAGCTCGGGGGAGGGCGTATTTTGCACCAATGTGGGGCCTTAGCAACTGTGACCAGTAGGTGGTAGGTTATCAAGACCAGTCGGTGGTTGGAGATTTCCATTTTTGTTGTTTTGAAGTGGGAGATGTGGGGTTAGAATTTTGCCAGCATTAGAATAAGGTTAATGCGGGTCATGGACCTTAATTGGCCGTTGTGGATGTGGGGACACGTCATGTTTTTGAGCAGTGGGGCATGTCACAGCAGCACATCCATTAACTCAAGGGTGGCCTTTAGAACGCATAGTTCTATGTGACCCTGTGGGGCGTGGGGTGAGGGGGGCCACTGGTCCGTTGGTGAGGTTAGCCAACAGTTCATGTCGCCAACTAGGAAAGAATCAGGGGGTAGCGGGAGGGATTTGACTGATGAGAAAAATTTCTGACGCTCGTGTGCACCATTTGGGGCATAGATGTTGATGATTGCATGCGCTACATCAGCCCACGAGAAGGTGATGATGAGCACTCAGCCATTTAGGAATGTTTCTGAGGATGTGAATTTGAAAAAATTATTTTTCTGAACCAGCACCCCAAAGTGCTTTGACCAAAAGGATAGGGATGGGAGGAGTATTTTTTTCCAAGCTTCCTTGGAACCTCATGGACAGTGGGACTCCTGGATGGCCAGGATATCCATGGGTAAATTGTGTTGTAAAAACTCAGTTTCCTAGCCCAGGATGGTGAGGCCTTGAGTCTGGCGATATTCAACATCCCTAGAGTGAAGGTTTCCCCCATCGCATCTTAGGTGTGAGGGGGTGGGCCCCTGGGCCCACCAGCGTCTTCTTGGTCCCCACAGGCTTTCACAGCAGCGCGGGTGTTAGCAGCAACGCTATCGGAGTTTTTGTTGATTTTTGCAGAAAGAGTCACATTGGCTTTGGCCTTCACTTTTTGTTTTCCCAATGTTGGACGAATTTTTTGCAGTGCAGATGAGTTTGATGCACTGTCAAGTGGGTCAAAATTTTTTTTTTCAGTTGGGATAGGTCCCAAGTCAGTTTTGACTGGAGCTTGGGTGCAACAATTGGGTGAGATCATATCTCCCATCAGATCCTCGGATTGAGTGGCCCACTCAGCATGGGCTTCCCAATCTGATTGCATGATGGATTCCCAAGTTGCTTCCACCATGAAGGTCTCCATGTCCTCCTGGTGTTGTGAGTATGGGATAGTGGTGGTGGCCTTGGCCACTTCCTTGGCCGCGGCCCTACAGGCCTGCTTGGCCTTCTTCCACTCCTGCAGGGAGATAGGCTTTACCAATAGGTAGCAGCCTTGTGCTCCCCACGGGAAAGCCTCCTTGGTGCTTGCAGTTAGTTCGTAGTGCGCCTCTCCGCTGGCCATAGCTGCTGAGGGGTGCTCTTGGAATGTGACGCCCTCCTTGATGGGGCATGCATGCGCCTTATGGCCGAATGCATCACAGTGGGTGCAGATGGGGGGCGCGCTGTCCACGGTCACCCAGAATGGGTGGGTGGTATGCCCTGAGATATCAATAAAAGTGGAGTATGGGATCTGGGTTAAGTCCTTCGCAATCTCCTCAGTTGGGGTCAGAACTGCGATGGCTTTGCTGGTGCACAGGTGTGGCATCAGCGTGAAGCATTGCACTTCAAAAGATTGTATTTCACCATATATATGGCGAGACTATCTTTCAGGTGTTGTTCCAAAATGTCACGTTTTACCATAGTAGGCAAAAAGTCAAACGTGAGGAAAATTTGGTTTGATTTATTCCATCTGGTGCATTTGGTTTTGACGACCCATTGCCCTTTGGGGAGGTTGACCACTATGCGCACCGCTGCAGCCTCATCTGCTGCTTTTTTGCTTTTGAAACCTAGGTCCAGCCAACTGTGCGACATGGAGTGAGGTGCAATGTACACCGCGGTCAGGAAAACTTTGTGTACATCTTCACAAAATTTTTCCCATAAGGCCGTTTTTTGGATGTCCAGATACACACGGACTCTATATTCCACTGACAAAAGTGGCTGGGAGTGTGGCGTGTTGATGTACTGGTTGCATCATGCTTGCCATGCAAGTATCTCCGGGGAAATTGTGACCGCCAGTTTTTTTTTGATTTTTGTCTATTCCACCAGATTCTCTGGGGCGTTTTCGAACGTTGGAGGCCGCGGGCCTTCCACCTGCTCCTCTTACCTTGCTTGCCCAACTGCTCCCTGACATGGGCGCAGACTAATCTCCTCTGTGAGATTATCAAACTAGATTCAGTCTTGAATTGAATAGGTTGCAATAGTGATTGCAACGAGAAAGAAAAGATTATAGATCTATCCATTTTACATCAATTAAATAATATTGGGTATAGTGCTGGATTCACCATTAGCCAATGGATTACTAAGGAAGCAGTTCATTTTCAATTCTTAATTCAATTCTATTAATATTGATCCTGGTTAGATTGACTAGATTCACTCATTGAATCAAAATTGATAGGTAATAATAATATTGAGCCTTTAGCTAAAAAGCATTAATTGGTAAATTTAGAATGAATATTGTAAGATTAATGTGAATCACAAGGTTATTTGAAACCACAGGTTGGTTCTTTACCTATAGCAGGAAAAGGTTCAACTTATCAATAAGTTATTTTATAACTTTTACATTACCTTAACTTTCACAGCCTACTTCTATAAGGTGACATGCCAAACTATTGGGGAGGCAAGCCCACATGCAGTAAGTAATAGTATTGTACTTCACCAGATAAAACATAATTACACATAACTTATGTGATAATTTATGAGAGTGCTGGCTAGCAAAAGGCATATGCATGACAAAAGAAGTGTTAGGTGCCATAGTTTCAAGGCTAGCTCCAGCGCTGCAGCATCTTCAGCATCTGCGGCCTCATTTTCTTGAGCCATAATAAAGATTAAGCCAAAAAACGCTAAATTAAATTGTAATTTTTTATTCTAACTATAAAAAAGAACTAGAAACTTTTGAGAGGGGAACTGCTTATAAAAAATTCTCTAGAGGATTGTTCCTACATTGATTAAGTATTTTTGAAATCTTAAATGTTGTTTAGGTCTTTAAAGAATGGATGCCAATGGTAAACACTGCATCATCAAATTTAATAGTTGCCAAATCCCTTTTGATTGGCTTAAAAATTTAAGGCCATTAATTTTAAGATCTGATGCAGGTGTCAAGGTAGATAAGAGGTGAATTAAAGCTAATTTTATTTGCTCCACATTGCCAAAGGGTTTCTAACTATACTTGATCCGTTAAAAAATAAAGCTAATTGTTTTTCCTTTTTTATTTAATATTGATGTTTAAGGCCCAAATTACCTTATTCCTGAGAAATATAAGTGTAATGTTTTGATCAAGTAAAGCCTAGATTATTCCACCACCCCCTATAAGTTATTGCCTTTCTTTATGAGGAATGCCTTAATAATTTTTGGGCAATGTGTGCACCTAGAAGCTTATTGCCAGGTGGCTTATTAAATAGTATATCCCATTCAAATACTCAAGTAAAAAGATTACCCCTAAGGATCTTGGTTTCTAGGATGGATTTACCTTTATATTTGACTTCACCAAGGTTTTCAGAAAAAATGAGACTTGTTTTTCCGCTACAGGCCCTCCAAACTTCCTCACTTGGAGCACATGGAAAACTGTGAACTTGTGAAGCTTTTGGTAGTGTCAACTCATAAGCTACATCATTGATTTACCGCAGCACCTTATATGGGCCCAAGACAAGAGGACCCAACTTAATAAAACTCAACAGGAATGGAGTAGTATCTGGCATTAATGAGAGCCTTGTTTCGATTTTGCACAAAAGAGATTCATAGTGGCAAGCATGAGCCTTAACTTTCTGGTATTTTATGGCCTTGTTTAGGTGACTTTATAAAGCAATAATGTTTGGCTGAATGGTGGTTGCTAGGTTGTCCGCAGATGGTACCACACCTTCATGTTGTCCCTCAAACATACGGTGATTTTGATTATGCTCAGCAAAAAATGAGGTCATAACCATTGAAAAATGTGTGTATTTGTTATAGGCGAACTGGGTAAGAGGAAGCCAAGTAGTCTAAGTGTCCTGCTGGGAGGTATGTAGCAACAGAGCTTTTACTCTAGAATATGGTTAACTCTTTTCATCTGACCATCTTAATGAATATGGCAAGCAGAGGAGTGACAAGGCTTAATGCCTAAGTTGGGAATCAGGTTTCAAAAGCATTATCTAAATAGGGGGCCCTCAGTCTGATATAACTTTAAATAGGTAGGCCATGTCTTTAGAAAATCTCCTTGATAAACATCTCATTCATTTTCTTTTATAAAATGCGTGTTCACTGATATATTCCTCATACATGGTGATTCAGTCCACTAACTACATGATTGAATTAAAAATCCATTTAAAAGTAGCAACCATGTGATGAAGTTTATGCTGATATACCAGGGCCAAATGAGAATATGGAGGTTCATCAACTTACCAGGGGGTGTAATGTGAAGTTTGGATCTGGAACAAGTCAAACGTTTATAGATGTAGTTCTTCATTAAAAGCTTCATTATAGGCCATGAGTAATCCCATTTGATCAAGCTAATGTTTTTTCTAAACCAGGATGTCCAGCAATGAGAATATCATGTTAATACTCAAGGATCTCTTTTTTCTTACCTGTGAATGTCACCTAGACCTTCTCCAGATGCTAAAAATACCATTGATAATGATGTAGCTCTTGTGCGCTTCATTGACTGAGCCTTTGACAAATACCTCTTAGCTTCCTCTAAAAGAAAATAACCTTATGATTCTAAAACCTTTATGAAATTTTTAAAAGAGTCCATTATTAAACATAAGATTGGGATGAAGAATGGCCATGGTACTGTAATCCAGTTCAGAGCAATAAAAGGTGGAGGGGACCACAACTGAGGAGATTAAGGATCATGTTGAGAGTTTCAGAGTTTTATAAAAATTGTTAAGCTGTATTGGATAAGCTCCTGATGCCAACGAGCTTGGCGTCAGTTCATTTTTGAAGCACGTGTGAAATTTCAAATTTTGGTAATTAGTTCTTATATTAAAATGATGTCAGGCATACACCAGATGATTATGCCATTTGTTAATTTTGGAAATGATGGCAAAAATACCCTTGTAATATTTATGGTAGTTTTAATACACTGGAATCATATTTTAGCTGAAAACCACACAAGATGCTAAAGCCCTCCTCACCCTCCTATAATAGAACAGCCCCTAATAAAAATTAGAGGCGTCTGTCTCTACTCTAAAATGATGATCCAGATGAGAATTGGATAAGACAGGGGTGGCAAGAATACTATGCTTAACAGCCTATAAATAAGCTTCTTCTGTATCACTCCAAATGAAATGTACCTGTCCAGTTATACAGTTAAAGGCATGTCCATGGTTGAAAGATCTTTACCAGTGTGACAAAGGAAATTTACCTAATTTTGCAAACTAACTACTCCCATTTTATTCACTGGGGAGCCCAGTCACTTTACTCAACAGCTTATCAGGGCATATAGACAAGATATCCTTAAAAAAGACATTACCCTAGGATGAAGAGAACTTTGATGAACTCAAGTATTGAGGGCTTAAGCATCGAATTAGCCTTTAAAATCACATAAAATTTTTCTTAACATCCTTAGCATGCTTCTCCTTAGTATCAGAGAAAACGGGAATATTGTTATTTATGCACACACATTTACTAAAATTCTTCCTGCACCTGGCCATCCTGACTTGATGTACAGAAAACGCATTGTAAAGTTTAAGGAGCATCCCTTTGTATTCAAACATGCCTAGGTGACACTTGAGGGCAGTGCATTATTAATTTTAAGGTTAAAGTGGGATCTAGGGGAATGTATAGGAGAGGTCCAGCTTTTAAATCTTTTTTGCCTGCGATCATTAGGGTTTTATTCTCCATAAAGCATGGGGTATGAGTCCATCTCAGAACTGTGTTGAGTCTATGTTGATATACACAAAGGCGGAGATCCCCATTATTTTTGAGATCCTGAAGCACCAGCTAAAACATTAAAGGCTTGAAGGCTAGATGAATTGGCATGCCAGAATGTCTTTCACAGACTGTTCAATGATCTTTTATTCTTATGATTTAAAGGGTACACAGGACACCCCCTGGGTAGATCTTCACCCTCCCTTATTCTTGATTGAGAACTCAAAAGGGCTGGAGGCTGATGATTCAGAAAGAACAGCAGACTAAAAAATGTGAACTAAGTATTGGATTTAAGGAAGATCTAGGGATGGAAACCTTCATGAGTATGCTAAGGAATGGGCCCTTAAAGTCTTAGAACAAAACTTTAAAACTAAGATTGTTTACCTTCTTTATGCAACTTGGCTAAACTATTTCCCATATAATTTTAGGGAGAATACTTGTGATACAACACATTCCAAGTAACATGAGCAGAAAAATTTTGTGGCACAGAAACGTTACTCAAACCTATGATAATCTTTGTGAAGAACAACTGGCCATTTGGTTTCCCAGCTACAAAAAGACTTGGAGTTATCATCAAGGGTAATCTCACCACTAAATGAGATGGGCAAAGGTTTTTTTAACAAGAGCAAGATTTACAAATCCATCTTCACACTAATGTATCCACCAGTGCATCAACAGATTTATTCTAATTTTCCCTTATAACTTTTATAATTTGTGAAGTATGGTATAGTCAAAATAGAACAAAGGGTTATACTCATTTTTATCCAAATAATATGGCGTGCAGAAATAGGGCGCATGTTGTAAGGTGGAATAGCTCCTTCAGTGTTACCAATCTCAGTAAACTTTCTAGGGACGTGTCCCATCTCTGGTACAGGTGAGGCGCTCATAAGGGAAGCTCATCTCTCACTTTGATCAGGGGTGCCATGGTCATGAAGGCCAGGACTTGTGGTCAGAACCTCTCTTGTGATTACCAAAGACAGTGGTTCTCTACCTGCTATGCTAAAGATATCTCCTCCCTGAGTGGCAGCGAGATGATTGGCCATGGTGGCTTTCTATAATTCTGGCCTCAAGTTCAGTCTAAACATACATGGGAGCTGGGTGATGGAAACTTTTCAAACTGGGACAAGAACGGAAACATGTATCATAATCTACTACAAAAAAGTGCCTTGTTGCAGGGATTGTGTCATGGACCAGACCGCATCCAATGATTCTTAAGGGGTGGCTGCGCGGTCAATAAGATCAATACACTCTTCTAAGGATAGAGATAAATAAGTTGGCTGGCCAGATGGTTAACCAATAATGTACATAAATTCTCATGCAAGGTGGAGATAAGCTCATTAACTTTCTCATGTAAGGGTTGTGAGACACCAGTAACATGTTGAGACCGCGCTAAAAGATAGATACATACCAGGGAGTTGAAAAGAAGATCAGCCTCAATGGGGTCCTAGGATGGGCTAGGGTGGTTCCCCACAGGCAGAGGTTGATAGCTTCGATAAACTTGTAATTTAGTGCAAAAATGTGACGAACTTCCAGAAACATAAAGAGGAAAGAAAAGGCTACCATTACCACGTGGTAGTTTGATGTATGAAGTGGGTTGTTTGCTGGTTCAGGGGGTTGAAGAATGTTCAAGAAAAAAAAATTCAAAAGTTCTTTAATTTCAAGGCCTGCTTCTATAAAGCAACTGATATACTATTGAGGAGGCAAGCCTACACGCCAAGCTAGGTGATAGTAGTGCACATTGCTAGATAGGTTTGGAGCCTCACAGAGTTTATGTGATGTATAACAAAAGTTCTGACTAAGATAAAGCATATCAACAACAAAAGAATTGCAAAGTGTCATGGTTCTGAGTTAGCTTCAGCGCTGTAGCATCTGTATCCTAATTTCCTTAGCCATAACATAGATTTGGCTAAAAACTCTGAAGTAATATAAAATAAGGCTATCAAAACAATAGTAAAATGACTAGTGGATTTTGGGATGGGGAGCTACCTATAAGGAAAGTCACCAGAGGGTTATTCCTAGTTAATTGGGTATTTTTGTAATCTTACATGTTGTAAAAAATTTAAAAAATGGATGTTAATGGTAATTCTTGTTTATTTGAGGTAAGCAGACAAGGGGATGAACACCCTAAGACAGATAAAAAAATAAAATGACCCAAAACGCCCAAGCAAAACGGCTCTGAGTCCAAACTAAAAACTCAAACCAGGTTGCAATGGCAAATTACTATCTGACCATGATGGAGGGTGATCAGAGGGAGCTTCCTCAGCAATGTCATCTGCATGAAGTAAGGCGCGTGACAAAGTGGAAGACAAGGGCTTGGCATCCTCTGGATGGAATTCCATATCTCCCATGAGAGGACCAGGGTAGAGGCTTTGTGTTAACATAGGCCCTTAGATAGTTGGTAAAATTGTGCTTATCTTGAAAATGAGTGTCAGGGAGCTCAACAGAGGTGGCAATGTTGGTATGGGTGATTTTGGCTTTAAATTTAATTGCCACTGTCATGTCACAACATTCAGTATCAAGTTGTTACCAAATTGGAAATTAGAGAAGGGCATGCTTACCTACAGTAGCAAGGGTATCCAGGATATAAGGGGATAAAAGACTAACCACAAGCAATATAATTAACTTAATTGCAGCTTTACAGAGAGGATAAAAAATTAGGACAGGAAGATGAATCAATGCAAGATGATGTTCAGATTAGAACATGACGGCGTTCATTGGGGTGCAAAAAACAAGGAGGGAATTTGGCATTATGTATAAATTTGAAAGCAATATATAAGATTGACTAGTACAATGGCATCCCTAATTACATAACATCAACCAATAAACCCAGGGGTTTTGTTGATTTGGATTGGGGTATCTGCATCTGATTGAGATTTATTGAGTGAATGGGAGGGAGAGCAGGATCAAAATGGATTCTAAGCCTGATCCTAATTGGCTAGAGGGAGAACAGATGGCTGAGGCTGGTTAGGAGTCTGGGGTAAGGATTTTGGTCTAAAGGCCCATTGACTGAACAGGTGGAGGGGATAGGGGCAGCAAGTTACCCCAGGTATAATATGTCAGAAGAAATTTTTTATTAAATTTAGTGTTGGAAGGAGTTGTGGCGTTACACCAACAAGTTTTTTTTATTATGATCCAACGAAAAATAGTGAGGGAAAATTTGGCATCTATTATCAACGAATACCCAGAAGAAATGGTCAGGTGCAAGTGCCACATAAAACTGCAATGGTATCTGCTGGGTAATATTTGAATGTAAAGGGGATAATGGCAGCAGTAGAATGAGGAGCTGCAGGACGCTCAACAAAATTAGGAACAGTGAAGTGGAGGATGGAGTATGAGCATAGGCAGAGAGCCCCAATAAGCACTCATACAACGCCTGGGGAGGTGAAATGAGAGATTGGCAAAACTTAACACCATTGTGGTGACGATGGAAGGCAAGTATGTGTCATGGAGATAGGAGTGTTTTTAAAAATATTTTAGCTTCTGCCGCCATGACAGCATCCTCCTCAAAGAGAAAACTAAGGTCAAAATAGATCTTAAAAGGACAGACGTTGATTAATCTTGCCAGTACAAAAGTCGTAGTGGTGAGCTTGGTTATTGCCTTGTTGCATATGGTAATAAATGTCCATAGTTAACTCATAGGCAATATTAAATATTGGAATGAGGGAGGGCAAGAGGATTGGGGTGGAATGGGTGAGCGCATGTGAGGTGGATCACTAATTATCTTAGAGGGGCATACTAGTGGCTTGTATTAGGGCTAGACAGACCAGTTTAATTGAATTTTCTTGCAGGTCATAAGAAACTAGAAGGTTTTGTGCCACTTCCTCATACTGGAGCAATAGATGGTGGAGCCAAGGGCATAGTTGGCAGATGGTGTTTTAGCAGTACAATTTAAATGACCTTCTTTGTTAAAAATCATATGAAAGTGAGTTCAAGCGAAAGTTTAGCTGTAAGAGTTTACTTTGAAATAAAGCTGAGATTTTTGAAATTTAAAAACTTAAAGATAATTATTGGGGATATGGGTTGGGTGTTATAAACAAATCCTAGCCTTAAAATCTTTAATGAAAAGATCAATCTTTTAAAAACTAATTCTCTCATATCTCTGACTTTTTAAATATTTATTTTCTGTTTCTTTGCTGAATTTGATCTTTATTACTTGAATATGGGCTTATTTTGAAGATATTTTTCAGCTGGAAGGTCCACTATTCATTTATCTTATATCACCTGTTAGAAGTCATTAACAGTCTCTAGAAGGCATTTGAGCCTTTCTTTGGGGGATCTTCAGACCTCTTTTAGGACACTCTATACCATGAATATTGACACTTGCTTTGATAGAAGCAGCAATATATGAATAAGTTTGATGATTTACTTTCTAAAAGTAATTAAGGTGGGTCAACCTTAGGACAAATATAACACTAAGATCTTTTTTATAGCCAGTATAGGTTTTGAACATGTGTTGAACAAAAACTGCACTATAGTGGAAGCAGGAATTGCCCTGCCAGGCTAACCACCCTTAATGATTTACTTTCTAAAGAACAAAAACTAGAATCTATTTCTTGTGTTCACCTCTATTTTATTTAAAGAATTCATAATTATCTCCAAGTCATGTGTTAACTATAGTAAACTAAAACTTATTTATGCCTTGACTGCATTCCCTAATTTTTGTAAATAAAATTTCTCAAACTGCAGAAAACGCAGATTGTTCAGCAATCTCTATAATAGCTGCATTTATATCACATAATAAATTAAGAATAAATGGTTATTTAACTTTAAGCATTCATAAAGTCTTCTATTTATTTATGACCATGCCTTTTAAATATGACCGCTTTTTCTTGCTTCTAAGGGTTTATTGTTGCTTTATAGGCAACCCAATATGATTTTGTGCTATAGCATAAATAAATGAAACTATAGTGTTTGATAGACACTTATCATTACGCTTTATAGCCAATGGATCTAAGTGAAACGTCTAGCCATAGGCAAACTTAACTATCAAAGCGAGCATATGTTGTCTTTTAGACTAAGGTCTCATTCATAGGAGCTAAATCTTCTCAAAAAAACATGATTGCTATGGACAAAGAAGAGGAAATCTACCACCAGCTAGCCTCAATATTACTAATTTTAATGCAAAGCATTCTAAAACCCACAATTTTGTTTTAGGTTTTGCCTTACATATTTCATAAAACAGAGGGTGTTTCTCTATATAGCTTTATTCATGAATAGATCTATCATTGAATATAAAGTGTTATGCAGCCTTTTATGCATTATGTTATATTCCTTTTAAGTCCAATCTTTGTGCATGTCAATTTTACCATACCTCTATTGTTATCGACGATGCATCATACTTTTCCACAAGATAGAACTTTTTGTATGAAGTGGAAGCTTGTAGGAAGCGCTTTGGCATACTATAATCAGGAATTTAGTGGATTTTTTGGTATTTAATTTACAAATACAGGTATCTACTTGTCATAGCTAGTGCTGTAAAGCGCAGGCTTCATCATTGACATAGTTCCATTTATGCAATGATTGCCTTCACTGACCATAGAGCTTTGCTGTGCTACTGTTCACCTAAAAAGTAACTCTTTGTCATATCAATGGCTGAAAATTTCTCATTGTTATACTTAGGTATATTCATAAAGGGTGATAGAATATTTCTTTTATTCTTTTACATGACTTTTCTTTTTCCGCCTATCTATACTTTAATTAACTCGCACAACAAGTTGGTGATAAAACTGGAACATGTAGTAAAAGGCACCTTTTATATTAACTCACTGCTTGTTAAAATAAATGATCAATAGTGAAATCTGCTATTTTACGCTAACACAATTATTAACCAGTTTATACTCAAGAACATTTAAGCATGCACAAGGAACTGGCATACTTTGAACAAGGGTTATAATCTTTATATGGAGCTGTTATTATAAAAGCAAATGATGGGCCACACCAGGCCCCCACTTGTAGCAGATCTTTATAGAAGCTATAATACTCATGATTCTGGTTACACAGAGAAAAATGAGATCAAGAAACAATTATGCGTTCCTAAAGCCAAAAAGTCCTATTTAAAAATGTTATGTCTTAGAAACCATGTATCACTTGCAATTATATCAGATTAGCATCCAAAAGCCTACCACATTCACCATTTTACTTCAGGCTGCTGATGGCCACTATATGTATATTTTAGAAACTAATTTTCGCTCCTCATTTATCAAGGCTATGAAGTGAAGATGGTAGTAGTTGATTACTTTACCAGGATGGCAAATTTTAACCTTTGTCACAATAACATTATTTCCGTTGAAACTGACCGCCTATTTGTTGAGCAAATCTTCTGCCTACATATATATACCAAAAAGAAATATCTGAACAAGTCCTTAATTATTGCCATTTTTTGGAATATAATGATGACATTGTTAGGTAGTTACCATGCCGCTCCACCGCTTTCCCTTCCTACCAAAGAATAAATAGTTTCACAAGTAGTTAGATTTTGACAATGATCATAAGGCCTAAAATTTATTAATAACAAAAATGGCAAAAAAGCCTTGAACCATTATAAACCTATAAATTACTTACTAAATTAGTGGAGAAGAGATGGTTAGTTCTGCATATGAAAGAGAACTTTAAATATAGTAATATGACTATATAGAATGAGAATTAGGGTCTCATGATTACAAAATAGGATAATGCTTAACCAAGGATAAAAGGATTAGTAAAATAGATATGGTATAGTTGCAAAGTAAAAGTTTAGTCTTAGATAGTTTCAGGGCACACAGTCCATTATTTGCATAATCTTATAAGAGCTGAAGTCTCCTGATAAGTTTTCCTTCTTTTTAGTGTGCTAGGTACAAGATGGTAATTGAGTTAATCTCCCTTCTCCAGAATTGATCCCTAACAAATAGACAATTGAATAATTACCTTTGGTCCCAAAAGCAGTGGATGGAGGCAAAGAGGAGAAATGTTCTTGGTAAGTGTCACATGAGGGTGAATAAAGCTACCCATTGAGAAAGTTGCCCAAAACCATACTACTTGGGCTGAGCGCCCTAGGACAATGAGTTATTGAGTCCACTACGCTAAAAAACCCCAAGTTAGCCCATTAATCTGGACTGATCATAAAGATCCTGATTTCTAGGATCTTAGTCAATTTCAATGGGTTAAGGCCTACCATATCCTATAAATATCAAGAAGTTAAGTTATTAAGGAATTCAGACATATGATCTCCTTTTTTAGCTGCACCTATTTTTTTCTTATCTAATGGAAGACTAAAACTACTAAAGTTTACAGCTTTGATATAAAAAATGTATAGCTTTCAGTTTGTTGGAAGCTGAGAAAGTGTTTATCACTACAGGGGCCCTAATCTTTTTGTATTAAAAACATAAATCACAAAAAATGGAAAATAAATCTAGTCATAAGAATATACCTTCAGACTGGGTAAGGAGTGTGACCAGACTAATAATACTTCCAAGTATAGGTGACTCTCTTTCAGCCTGAAAGCTTAAGCTTTTGGGCTACTTTTGATTTATCCTTACTTTTTTTACCAAACCAGTGATAAAATCATTTATGAGAACATTGGCCTTAAAATCCAAAAATTACTGGATGGAATTTTTATTGGCAGGCCGCTCCATTCAGTCCCAACCTACCAATGTACCTTCCACCATGTGAGATTTTATGTTTTTACACATTTGCCTTCCAGTAAATTGATAGCATGAGCTGAACCTAATTTTGACATTTTGTCCATCCTGCAATATAACTTATCCTTTAAGTTGTAAATATGCATCGCTACAAGGCGGCACAGCATCTTGAGCTAACCCTAAACCTTGCATTCCAATGTCATTAAATTCTATAAAGCTGCCTCTACCTACATACACAACAATTGGGAGGCCATTTTGGATATCCATCAGTTGATATATAAAGCCAGAAGTAAATCGCCTTTTTAATGATTAAATTTATGTTTACCTTAAGGATCAGATCTGTTAGTAGTCACAAGTTCTCAATTCATAGGCTAACAGATGGATAATAATTGTGCCCTTATTGAAGAACTAAAACATATATGCAAAGAGTTAGTCCTCTGAGAGAGTACGCCTGGGCTCACAGGACCATGTGGTTACAATGGCTAACTGACCTCAAGGGTCCATAAGGAGCTAGAGGTCCTGAAGAGCTTGAGGCCCAAAAGGACCTTCAGGCTCATAAATTCCAGATCTCAAAAATCCCAATGAGTCTTGAATAAGGACAATTTAACCCTATTAAATCTTTATGTGACTTGCTGATAAACAAGACACAAGGGTTCAAGGTTCTTCTTGACAGAAAACTCATTGAGCCTAAACTCACTTTAGATGCTTTTTTTGATGAAGTGGAAAATTTTAGTGCATTCACTAAGGCAGCTGATAATTACCTCAACCAAGATGAGAAAACTTTCTGAGAATTAAGGGACCTATTTGGTTAACTACAAAAGACAAATGCAAAGTTAAAAAGCAAGATTCAAGCATAGAAGAGACAGTAAAACCACAAGGCCTTGGTTGCTTCCCAATCAGTATTAGAAAAAAATCCAAGACGATCTAGAAGGGATATACTATTGATTTGACCTGAAAGTTCCTTGAGAATATGCATAATGGAGTTTTGTTATATTTACCCTCTCTTTCTATCAACACTCTTTCTTCTTCTATTGCATTTAGCTTAGAAACCTAGTTTAAAAGAAATTCTCTCTTGTAAAAGAAATAATAGCTTTTTACACAATTATGAGAGTTTTATGGAGGAAGTGACTAATTGTCAGAAAGTGCACATATTACTTCTGTCTGAACAGCAAGGCCTGGAAATCATGTCTCCCTATTTTAGAGAGTGCCAGATGTGGTATCAAGTCAAACAGCATAAAACCATGGATTTGGTAATGATTTGACTCTCATGAATTAGAAAGGCTTTTTATAGCCATCTGCTAAGACAAAAGAGAAATCCCAATTTTTCTTCATAAGCTTTTACGCCCAAGCTCAAATTCTTGGTTACCACCATCTGTATCACTCTGGATGATGTTATAAGCGCAAAAAAGTCACTCTTGGATCATACTTTGAGGTTTAACTGCATCTAAATTGGACTATTCAGCTTCACTTTAATCCAAGAGATAAAATAAGCACTTAATAAGGCATTTTATTTGGCATTGGTTTTAAGGATCCTTCTACATCTTCTCCTATTGGACCTCTTTTTCACTTTGTAGAAACTCAAGAAAATGAGAAACCTCTATGCACTTATTATAGTGACCTCTTCATAATGTCAAGCAATGCTGGAAAAGATGCTTCAATGAAAATGAAAGAGATCAGTCAACATGAAATGCCTTGTTCCTCATGTTGAATTTCATGTAGCTCCTCAAAGCAGTTTAATTACACATGCCAAGTCTTAGATCATTGTGATTATGAAAAATAAAGAAAGTAAACTGATTTTCTTTAAAATATAGAAATCTGAAACTGCTTATTTTATTCTGATGACTCATCCTTGTTTCTTACCCTGATTCCTAAATTTAAAAAGCTTGGTAAACCGAGTTGCTGTACAAGACCACAAGATTACTGTTCAAGCTAACATTGATAGTGACATTCCATTCAATCTTATATCTTTAAAGTTAGTATAATTTACTAAGATCGCTCCTGATCTACCTCATTACATGGAATATGGCACTGCTGGTCCACAATGCACCCAATATATCAACGCCTACTCCTTGTTACCCACCCAATTTTGAAAATCAGCCTTAGTTACTTTATCTGCTGTACCAGACACCCTAAGCTATGACTTTCTATTTGGACCCAATTCATCTATGACTACTCTTCCTTAGTGCACAATGCCAATGGGGTTTACATATTGGGACACAGAGTCACTCTAGCAATAAAAAAATATAAATGATAACAAATTAAATATAAAATCCCAGGCCTGCCTTCTGGAAACAAAGACTTGTTAAACTAAATTGAGTATTATGTGCGAGGCTCAAAAGTGCAGCTACCTTCAGTAGTGGATAGAAAAGAGGGCATGCCCTTTACCTACCTAAGTTGGCCCTGCTACCATTAAAAACTCAAGTTATAGTAAATTGTAATTCCATTTTATGTCCCGCTGATGCACCTCTTGGAGATACAAGAAATGGACAATTACTTGGTAAAGGAAGTCCTGACATGTCAAGGGGATCCTCAATCCAGCCTATGCAGACCAATATCAGTTCTGGCTAACTTAGCTGACAACTCTAATACTGTTGGTCTCATTACCCATCACTTATGCCTACTATTATCTGTAAAAAATCAATGATGTCCAAAATTTTGGAAATATATGAAACTTTGGTTTAGAGACGCCCTATTGATGACCCTGGTAGAGACTTCAGTTGGAAAAAAAAATTGACCAGTGAATAACATGAAAAGGTTGTAAAATTTCTGAAAGAACATGCCAACTTCTTCTTATCAACTAATTAGGATTATAGAAAAATAAGGTTGTCCTCCACCATGTTGAGATGAGGAATGTTGCTATTATTAGCTCCCAACATTACTGAAAAAGTAAGGGAGCAAGAAGATCAGGTGGCCATCAAACTTAAGCAGCTATTAGATTCCAGCATATTAGTGCTTTTGCGCAGTCTCTGGGCTTCAACCTCCTGATGATCCAGAAGAGGGATAGTAGTAATAGGATATAATGAGCTACTGGACACTCAACTCAGTAATAAATAAGGATAGCTACCCACTTCATAGAATCTATGGCTTATCACACTTATTTATGGGATAACTATACTTTTCCACAATTGAACCTGCTAGAGGATAATAGCAAATCAAACTGGCACCTGAAAATCAGGATAAGTGCGTTTATATAGCTAATAAGGAGCTATTAAAACCAACTAAAATGCCCCAGGGGCTATACAATGTGATTACAACGTCTTAACAAGACATGGATGGAAATTTTAGGGGATTTGAAGTTTTCATGTTACCAGTCTACCTTAATGACATAACCATATTCTCAATAACTGTAAATGGATACTTGAAGCACTTCAGATATGTATTCTGTCATTTTGTAGGGGTTTCAAAAACTCAAGCCATTAAAATGCTCTCTTTTTGTTATATAATGGAATTCTTTAGACACAATGTTACTAACAAGTATTAACTTATTTCTAATAAAACTACATCTATCAATAAGAAGTCTCATACCTAAACTTAAGGAATATACAAGTTTTACTAGGGGGTGGAAGGCGAGTTGGTAGGGCGTACGGCTATCAACCTGAAGGTTGCAGGTTTGATTCCCACCCTTTGCACATCAATCGGGGTGCCAGCTGAAGGAAGCTATTGGCAGTTAGTAGGTATAACAACACGAAAACCTTACCCATGATGTAACCAGAAAAATCCGAGTCCCAATCTGGAGGTGAAAAAAAAACTTTCTATGACAGAGTGACCCTGCTCAGGTTTCACGTCAATACTTTATTTCTCCATTTTGGTAATGTCTGTCCCCTGGTCAGCTTGCCTCAAATAAATAAAATACAAGTATTACTAGGGATGGTAGGGTGTACCACCAGTTTATCCACAATTTGTTGACCTAGTGGAACCTCAGTTTTGTCTCTTAAAAAGGGGCTCCCTTTTTTTAAAACCTAAACATAAACAGTTTTTAATCTGTTAAGAGCTGACTTAAGTACAAAACCCATCATTTTTATCTACAACTTATTTTCCTTTACTACTATTTATCAATGCTAGTGAAGTGGCTGTGTGAGCCATATTAGACCAGCACAACAGTATTAATTTGATTATCTGATGACATACTATAACAAAACCCTATATAGAGCCAAGCAGAATTACACCATTTCAGTACAAGATTATCTGGGGTTTGTTATTGCATAGCATTATTGGCCCTACTTTTATATGACACATTTTATGATATCACCAACCAAAATTCCTTTATATGCAACAAATGAAGGAACCAAATGGTAGACTGGTGCAATGATCCTAACGATATCAAACTTTGGCTACCAAATGTAAAATTTCTTTGTAATTCTACTCTACAAGTCCATACTTTGCTGTAAGAATAAGAATGTTTGCTAATTTTGTGATGTCGCCTAGCCAGTCAAGTCTTTTATAAGTGGTTACAACACCACTCAGGTATACTCATTTGGATTGTTTGGAGAATAGACAAGGGAAATTAAAACTTTTAAATTCTTCAATAGAAGTAAAAATATAATAAAAATATTTAACTACCTAAAATTATGTCCTTTATTTGGTATACAAGGAGAATTATATAGGGGTAGCTCAGTACTCTTCAGTTGGCGCCTCAATAATTATAGCAGCATTGCTACGCAAGAACTTAGCCCTTCTGAGCTTAATTATAAATATAGAGGGTTCTAAAGTTTTAGTTAGACCCAGTAGGCTATGTAAGGAGAGTGTCTATAACTCTCCTGTTTCTAGCGTGGTGGTGCATGGTGCACAGGTTCAATGCCAGGAAACTAGTTGCAAGTATTAAAGTTATTAGAGCCCAGCAGAGAGTGCTTATGCAGTATAAACTAAGTCAAGGATGGTGATTATTATGGAAGTAGGCAAAGAAAAGCGACGTGGTGAAAAAAGGGGTAAAGTATGGGCGTCCTATGTTGGAGGGAACCTGGGCGGCCCAACGGTGCACAAGAGGATACTGTAATCATAGATACAATTAAGTGGCTAATGTAGCGCGAGACCTCCACAAAGAGGTCTGCGCACAGGATTGTCCACAACCACATAAATATGAAATGGTGTACTTAGTGAAAGGATTTATTATATGGGGGAAATCGACCAACAAGGAAGATTGGTCTTAACATGGGAAATTTAAGGAAATTTGGCAAAAAAATCAATCAAGGGAAGCAGGTTTAAGCCAAGGCGCACTGATAGGCGCACACTTCCATTGGGCAAAAAGCTATATTGGGTAATTGACTAAACTCGGGTGATTTATTGTAAAAACAGCCAAACTGAGCTGGATAATGCAAAAACTGAATGAGTTTCAAAGACCCATTCACCCAAAAACCAAAGCAAACCATTTTCCATCATAACAAAGCTAGTTCTTTTTAACGCCCCTACTCTCATACAGGGCTGAACTTTGCTTGCTTCCATAGGACCAACTTGGGCATATTTTGCCTTTACCCAACGTTGGTCTATGGTATGCTTGAGGTCAGGGAGGCCTGCTAACTTCACCTTCTTGGCCTCCCTGAAAGCATCTTTGTCTCTAACGTTGGTTCCAAGGATGATGTCATTTTTCAACCATGACATCACCCTCTCCTCCTAATGGGGCTCAACCCCCTCTAGGGGCTTGCACCAGAGAAAGTTCTTGTGGTCTGGGGCCATCTTCATTGCGGCAACGGTTTGCTTAAGTTGAGATCCAGCGGCCTGGGGGAAACGCTTATGGAAAGCTTCAATCAGGTCTTGAGCATGTAAGCTGTCACGTACTGGTACCCAACTGTTCTCTGTAGCATCAAAACCCTTTCATGACACCAGGTACTCAAGCCCTTTTAACACGGCGGGAGGCTACTATTTCATCCACTTCCCACTCTGGAGCCCCATCCATGAGATAAGCCTTGGGAGTCTCAGGTGGGGGCCCTCAAACAATGTCAATTTGCTTTCATGAAAGACAGAGAAGATCCAAAACGAAGAGGGAAGATCCAACTGATATGAGGCATGGCCCACCTTTCTAACAACATGGTAAGGACCAATTTTCTATTGCCCCAGATTTTTGCATGGCTGCTTGATAGGGATGTTACAAGCATCAAGCATCATGAAATCCCCTTCCTTGTACGCTGGACCTACTATTCGCTTACCATCCATGTTCTACTTATATACTTGAATTGCTGCCTCCAAACTCGTGGAAACCCCCTGGTAGACTTTCTTGATAGTCTTGGAAAAGTCCACCACTACTTCCACTTTGGATCCACAGCTGGGCTCCATGTTAAAAGCAGGGTTAAAACCATGGTTGACAAAAAATGGGGAACAACCAATCGAGGAATGCAAATTGTTGTTGTAACTAAATTGGGCCATAGGAAGGTGAGAAACCCAATCTGAATGATCCGCGGCAGTGTAACACCGCAGGAACTGTTCCAAGAACTGGTTCAATCATCCAGTATGATCATCTGATTGAGGGTGATAGGCAGTGAACGGAAGGGGCTAATCTGAAGAGTCTTACACAACTCTTCCCAAAAGACAGAGGTAAATTGTGGTCCCCAGTCGCTGATAATTTCATGGGGAACCCCATGAAGCGCAAACACATGAGTGACGAAGAGCCTAGTCATCTCAGCCGCAGTTATTGTCGTTCTTCAAGGAATAAAGTGGGAACTTCATAAAACGGTCCACCACCACCATGATGGCATCATAGCCATCTGAGACAGGTAAATCCACAATGAAATCCACTGATAGGGAAGTCCAGAGACCATCAGCCTTTTGGACTGGTACCAACAAACCCGCTAAAGGTTGATGATTTGGTTTCATTTGATTGCAAATCAGGCACTCTTTATAATACCATTACACCTGAGCAGGCAAGCCCTTCCAATTGTAGGTGCATCATATTAACTCCAAGGTCTGCTTTCCCAGGATGTCCAACGGTGATTCCGTTATGATGGTCCCAGATGATTTCCAGGCGCAGTGGTCCAGCAGGAACCCATAGGCGCCCCTGAAACCACACCATCTCATCCTTTACATGATAACCCCTGGTTAGATCACCCTGATTCAGCGCGCTCTTAGCAAGAACCATAGTATATTCAGCTGCTAACGGCTGAGAAAGGACTACCTTTCTGAACATACTGTGATTCTCTGCAGTTTCCAGAGGTGCAAGCGCTGGCGTGTTGGCCATGGAAGCGGAAAGTTGAGATAAAATCTTACTTGGCTTAATCAACTGGGTGTTGAGAACCTCTACCTCCTTTGGATCAGGAGCATATGCAGGATTGCGGCTCAAAGCATCCGCTAAACCATTCTCCTTGCCCTTTTAAAAGTATGAAAATGCAAATTTGGCAAGGGTCTCATGCCAACGGGTCTGCTGTGGGCTTAGGACATGAGGGGCGCGGTAGTACAGCAAAGCATGGTGATCTGTACATACATGGAAAGGTTGGGAGGAGCCATGCAAGTGGCGATTCCAATAAGTCAACGACTCCACCACTGCTAAACTCTTTTACATAAAAGGCGTAATTCAACTCAAGCAGAGACATTTTCCTTGAAAATATCCCAACAGATGCTCTATCCCATCTTTGATACTTGTAACAAGGCAGCCGCTATGGCGAAGTTGGAGGCATCAGTAGACACAATAAACTTCTTTGTAGGGTTGACATGGCGAAGGATGGACGTGGACAACAGGGTGCACTTCACTGCTTGGAAAGCATCCTCCAAAACGGGGGACCACTGAAGCACCTTTACACCGCTAGCCTTATACAAGGGCGCTGCCATCTCAGAAAGATTGGGCGTGAACTTCTTGAGGAACGTACACATCCCCAAAAACTCCTCAATTCCTTGACTGAAGTTGGGATAGGCCACTCACGAATAGCCTTCTCCTTGTCTGGAGTTATCATACGTCCTTGGTCAATTATGACGTTGCCCAGAAAGGTGACCTGGGACTTGAAGAATTCACATTTATTGATTTTTAGCGTAAGGTGGGCTGCCCTTAACCTCTACACCACTTGCTGAAGATGTAATTAATGTGACTCATGATCAGGGGAAAACACCAAGATATCGTCCATGTAGGCAACCACGCATACACCTAACAAGTTCACCAACACAGAATCAATGCGGCGTTGAGAGATAGCAGGGGCGTTCTTAAGCCCAAAGGGCATGACCCAAAACTGGAAAATCCCTTTTCTGATACGGAATGCAGTTAACCACTCCTTTCCCTTCTTTATCTGGATCTGATTGAACGCATTGAGGAAATCCAGTTTGGAGAAGACTTTAGCCTTCTCCACTTGACGCGCAATATTTGAATATAAAGGGATGGGATGTAGATCTGGTACAGTGACGTTGTTGAGGTTCCCATAGTCTATTCACGGGCATAGAGTACCATCAGCCTTCTCAACAAAGAGAAGTGGGGAGCATACAGGGGAGGTACGCTGTAAAACGCGCCTTTAGCTAATTGCTCCTTCACCCACACATCTAAAGATTCTTCCTCCCAGACAGTCAATGGGTAAATGGGGGAAGATATATGCACCAGATCCACAGTGAGCTTGAACTCACAATTGAACTTGAAATGATTGAAAACTGTGTTAGATGAAGCTACATCAAACAAAGATTCCAAACCCTCCAAACAAGAAGGTAGTGGAAGCTCCATAGAGAGCTTCAGCATTGGGCAAGACTGAGGGTGTGGATGTTGGGCCAGTAGAGCATATCGCCATGGACGTTAGCTCAGACAAAGAAACTACTAATGTACAACCATTTTTTAATGTGAGGGATAGGGTATTTTCCTTCAAGTTAATCCTGACATCAAACTTCCGCCAGACAAATGATAATACTCTACACCCAAAATAATGGGGTACAGGAGGTTTTCAGAATTTTGATCTTTTGAAAGTGGTCAGACAAATGATAATAGCTGACTTGGTAGTCCACTAAACCCCTAATATTCAGCATGGGAATTCTTTGGAAGTTCCCCTCCTATAACCATACCACCTGGTACATAACTCAACTCAAGGTAGTCGGCTATGCGTTGGTCCATAAAGTTTTCAGAATTTCCAGTAAACCAGAATAATGGTGCTGAACTTTCCTAAAGGGGAGGAAAGGGTAGCAGTCAGTAGAAAATGTTGGTCCCAAGGATGATGTCATTTTCCAACCATGACAGGTTAATCTTTTTGATCTAGAAACTATTAATTAGAGGTAAGGAACCAATTACTCATTTACTAAAATTTAAGCTGCCACAGTTTTTCTTTTCACTCAACATCACTTTTGAGCAAAATTTTGGAAAACAGTATATTCTACCGCCGTCTTGCCACATCAGTTTCCCAATTTTTGTCCTCAGTTTCATCACATGCTGCCCCAGTGTGGGGCAGCAGTGATCTACCTCCCAACATTTCCTCCCTGCTGGGATACACATTTGGATGTTTTTAAATAGTCTGCTGAACTCTACTGGATAATTTTCCTCCATGGGACCTAGTGCTTCATCTTGCATGCATCCACCTGACTCTCCCCATCCTCTTGCCCTCCCTAAATCCAGCATTCAATTTTGACTCAATGTAAACTATGGGAATTTTTCCCATTAGCCAACAAAGAAATAATTGAACTTGCCACAGCTGCCTTTGCACTTGCTGACTTTTAACAATTTCCTCCCTTTTGAGGGATAATTTGACATAGGCTTTTAAACAGAGGAGGACACTGCAGCGGTGGCTTTGACTCCTCATATTTATAAAAATACCCCTGTCCCTACTATCTGAACTTGTCTCCCAGATGACATAACACTGGTGGTGTCATTTGATAACCTCCCTTCACATCTTCCGCCCTAAGTTTTGTATGAACAGTTGATGGTGGGGCTTTTGGCTTATGGCACTCAGCCCAAACTTGTATTCACCGTTACCTCTGGTTCAGAGCGCCTGCTGCCCTTTGAGCCATTACCACCATTATCACATATCACTCTGCCATTGATCAACAAATCTCCCCAATGTGCACGCATTGCTGCAGCACCAGAGCATTTCTTTTGGGCACATGTTGATAGCAGTCAGCAGATTTGTTTCATAGTTGTGAGCTTGACCACTTTAAAAAAGTCCTGCCTCCATGCCTTTTCTCCTGTTGCTATTTCTGATCACTTTTAGTGGCATCTGAATGGGGTGTCTTATTGCTCCCTCTCACCCTACAATCTACCTCACAGGGCCAACGCTGGAAATCAGCCCTCATCAAAGCCTCCAACCACACTCACCACCCTGGGTTCAACCCAACTAATCAGAGTCAGGCTTGAGCCATCATTTGCACCAAAGCATCCACCCATTCGCCTATTACCACCCACCCAAATTCAGCCTCCACTATTATTGTGAACCAAAACCCTCAGGCCCTATTAGAAGTGGTTGATAAATCAGGTAAAATTGTCACAAATGAAGAATCCGGTGAAAATCTTAGCCTGTATGATTATGATTGAGATAAATTTTATAATTCTGATATTAAAAAACCTTCTCAACCAGACGCTTCATTTCTAAATCCAATGTCATCCCCTATCAAAGTGACCACCAGCTTGAAATAGCAGCGGTGGCCTTGCGCCATTGCATTACCTCTGCAAAGCGGTGGCAGAATTAGTTGACTAATTCCATGAAGCGCTGAGCACAATCAAATTATCCCCCAAGTTCTTTGAAGCAGAACAGGAGGAAATCACCAAATTTTCACTGATGCCAATAACGCTGTCATGCATGTTACAAAACTAGCAACTTTCAACCCATCTTCTAAAATCACCTGGCAAAATATAGACAGTTTGGCTAACTCCCAGATGCTCACATCTAAGCTGAACATCAGGTGCAGAGTTAGTTGAGGCTATCTTCCAGGCTGATCTTGAGTAAGGTAACCAATTTTTCACACTCCTCCAACCCCATTACGCTGATGCCCCAATGCCCTTGCTCTCAGCTTTTTTCCTCTACTACAACCATTGTGAATCTATCATGAAAAATAAGCCTGTAGAAGAGCTGCCTCACCCTCCCTCCCCCTCTTCCATGGTGGGTTAGTGGTATTCTGCTACCCGCCTGGTTGGAGGTTTTTATTTAACCAAGGAAAACCAACCAGGGGATGGACAATACCGAAACAAAAACTCCAAAACTAAATCAACCAAAACAGAACTGACCACCCTAAACAAGAAGTGGGAAATGCAAAAGAAAAAAGAAAACAACCTACCAGGGCACAGCAGTGAGCTGCTTATCCCTCCATGGCGGATAGAGATGGGGAATCAGGCAGATTATCAATTTTAACATCAGCAATGAAGAGGCGGACTAATGCTGATTGCAAAGGGGTTGGGGCGTCCGCTGGATGAGGGCTAAGGCGGAGCATATATTCATTGAACCCAAGAATTTGGGCCTGAATAATAGCCTGCATGAGTTCAGCCACATGGTGTTCAGATTTGATATGGGCATCAAAAAGGTGGGAAAATTTTTCAATTCTGGCTCTGGTTACATGTGTGGACGGGGTAAATTCTGACAGTTCAGTGACATGTTAGCATTGGTGGCAGTTTCAGCTAGGCGTTCAATTTCCTCTTTTGCAAATACAGGGATAAAGTGGGGGAACTGGGTAATGTGCAGCCCTTATTTAAGTTCAGCGATGGATTTTGCCACAGATTTGTGAAAGTGGCGATTTTTAGGTAAGGCCACTGCGACCTCAGCAAGCCGGTGGTCACTTTGGTATGGTATAGCATTGGGTTTGGGGACATATTGTCTGGGCGGGAATAAGGCATCAAAGTCTGAATTCATAAAAGGTTCTAAATAGATTGGTTTAGTTAGAGATGGGACAATTTCACCAGATTTGGTAACTTCATACAATAAGTCCCAAGGATTTTGCTTGACTTGGATTGATTTGGTAATAGGTGGCTGTGGTTGGGTAGTTTTTGGGGCGAGAAACTTTTGGATTGAATTTGGGTCCAAAGCTCCCAATTGGATGGCATGGGTGAAAATTGGCCGGCTTGGATTTATATTGCTAGATTTTGCTGCTGGTTCATCAAGTGCACAACCTGGGGGGTGGGGCATCCAAAATCCCCACTCAAAAGCTGTTGATGTGATCTCCTGGGTGGGGCTGACCATATTCACAGGGTTTGAATTGTATTGACATGACTTTTTGGTATGGTCCAATTCATGGCAGAGGGGGCAAACTGTGTGGCTGTTGTTGATGCAAGCCCAAAAGAAATTTTTGGGTGCAGGTGGGATGTGCTAGGCCATGTTCAGCTGGTGGGGGTAATGGTGGCCATTGCCTGAGGTGCCGTGAGGCGCTCAGCACCACTTGGGACAATGAAATGGAAGATGTGGTCTTTACCATAAGTGGCCAGCCCTGACATCAACTCCTCATAAAGTGTTTGAGGGGGAAGGTGTGAGGTGAGGTTTGCAAAGGTCACCATGAGTGTGGCATCATCTGGGAGACATGTTCAAGTGGTGGTAATGGGGGTGTTTTTGTATATTAGGGGCGTAGCTGCTGCAGCGGCTGCATCCTCTTCAGTGGGGAATCCAATATTGAACAGCCCTTGTAAGGGCAGAAGTCAATAAACCTTGCTGGTTTAAAGGTGTCCGTTGCCAGCTCAATTATCACTTTGTCATAATATGGGAAAAGACATCCATACTTGACGTGGAGGCAAAAGTAGATATTAGATCAGGGTAGGGCTAGGGGAAGGTTGGGTGGACTCATTCAAGGTGCAGTGCTAGGTCCCTTGGAGGGACATAGTGGCCAGATGTAACTGGCGGACTGGATGAGCCATTACACATGCATTTGCCTGTTGGTTAGTAAATGCTAGCGGGTGGAGCACCTCTGCCTCATACTGGGGCAGAAGTGGTAGATCCAAAGACATAAATTTGGAATTTGGTGCAGTGAGGCAATGGTGGAAAATTGACTTGTTTTTCAAAAATCGCTCAAGATTTATGTTGAGCAGAGAGAAAACGCCTGGTTGAAGGTTTTAATTTTATTTTGTTGTTCCTTTTGTTTTAATACTTTTATCTGCTCTAATTTATCACTAATGTCCATCCCCTGGTAGGCATACCTTGAATAAATTAAATTTACAGGGTGATTTGTCCAGATGATCATACAAACTAACATCAGATTAAGCGTTATAAGCTTAATAGCTCCAGAAGCCCTTAATCAATCAGCTCCTCATCCCAATAAATTTAAGTTAGAATTTAGTAATTGGCTATTCAGCCACAACCAAATCTACCTACTAACTTTTTTTAGCAATTTTGCTCAATTACAAACAATTGGCATTAAAATCAGAACTAATTTAAACATTAAATGAGCTAATTTATTAAACAATAATTGCCAAATAATATTTTATGATAAGACAGGTTTTAACTAATATTAATAATGAGTCAAAGCCAGATAAGATATTCATAGATAACTTAACACCATCATACATCTTTCTGGAGCAATTTATCAGAGTGTAGATGGGCTTTAAAGAATGCTAGTACTAGAGAATTGACTCCAAAGTTAATCATTTATCTAACCTAATATAATGCCTGAGAAATGGGAGCTAGATAGCTAGAGACTCAAGCCAAATTTTTTAAGAAAATGGAGAATTTTAAATAAAGAAGAAATGCGTATAAGTTAGTAGACAGAAAGTGTTTGCCATATGTGCAACCTTATTAACAAACCAAAGTCTTCCTTAAAGGACATTCACATGTGGGACATGGAGCAATGAAGAAAACCCATGTATGGTTAAAAAATCATTGCTACTTGTATTGAATGGTAGAATCCATCTATTAAGTATAATAAGCTTTTATAAATTGCAGGAATCAGTATTAGCATCCTCTAATAATAACGCCAAGTCGTGGTCCTATCAGTTCCTATAGTGTTGCTAGTGTTGATGTGGTGGGATCATTGCCCAAATCTTGAATAAGCATAAATAATCTTTTATCAGTAGATAAATATATAAGTGGATTGAGGCAGTATTTGTCTTCTGCAACTGAAAAGGTTATCGCTTTATTTCTTTACTGTTCCATTTTCACTCAGCGTTGGTGCTCTTAAACTTTACTTTTATATTGTTTCAAATTCACCTCTCAGGAAGCACAAGAACTGACTTTTTTTTTGGCACTAAACTAAATTTTACTGCCCCCTGCAATCCATCTACTAATGGGGCGGTAGAGTGAGCAAATGGGAAACTAGTATCTACCCTTTATAAAATGACTTTTTCAGAACCCATGCGCTGGAATCACTTCAAATATGATCCGTCTTACCTTATATAATAATTAATCATTAACCAAATAAAATGTATCCATTCCAATCCTTTATGTTCAAAAACCATAGTTTTCTAGTAGTATCCAACCCTTGTTTATTCATTGTACCAAATGACTTTCTATTGACTGAGGACCTTAGCAGATGAAACTCTTTATCTAAAAGCTATGGCCACCAAATAAATTATTTTGACTACTTCTAGGGAGAATTCATATAATTTTTAAAGACCTACATTACTGAGTTTTTAGATAAAGTATCTTGTTCTTTTTCAAATAACTTTGAAAAAGGAAGAATATCTAATTTTGACATGTATACTTTTTTATGTTTACTTGTGTATTTTTCTGATTTACTAGAACAATTTAAATAAAACTTTTTTAATGAAAGAGGATTCCACTTAGGATATTCCAATTTTGTAAGGATTGTTATAAAGAAAGAAAAAACTATATTTAAGAAGTGAAAAAATGTATATATGAATATAATGATTTGGTATATCATTTTTGCAGAGCATTTAGTGGGTATTTGATTGATTTAATAGTTTTTAATATAATGTTTTTTTTGCTAACCATAAGTTCTAAAGACAATTCCATCATCATTCTCTAGAATTTACAAATCGTAATGAGGAAACAAGCTTTTTACAACATTTAAAAATAAATTGTTATCTCTTTTAAAATTTAGTCTTTACATTGATCTGTGACTCAAGATATAGAATTTAGATCATAAACCTAAAGCCTAGAATATTGTCATCTGATAAAATAACTAATTTTAATTGCAGTCTAATTTAGTATGTATACTAGTAACTACATGCTTCTCTTGGCTTATATAATGAAGTTATTGTGTAGTTTTAACATGCACATGTCATATGGCTGGGGATAAGTTCAAAATCTGGGCAAAGAAATGATGTTATAGTGTGACAAGCTTGGGATATTGTAGATGACAATTGGTAATTTTAGTATAAGATTAACCAGTAAAAACAACTAGATTATTAAATATATCTTTTTTTTTAGTACTAGATGGTCCCAACCCAAGGGGGGATTCATCGATGTTAAATTATTAAATATATCAATTATTGTAGATGGTCATCATTGTTTTTAGTTCACAATTGATCACTTAATTCAACTAAGAAATTAAATTGTAATAAGTATTGTAGGCGATCATCATTAAATTTAGTATAATTTATATTAATCAAATCAACCAAATGATTATTAAATCAAGTATACTAGATTTCCAATGATAAGTCCAAGTGAATTTGGGCCAATAAATTTAACTAAAAACCATCAACCACATAACCAAAATCATTGAGCTTATTAAATCATCAAATAGTACAAACTGTCAAGAAAAATCAAGTTATATTCAAATCGTCCTGCCAGTTTAAGTGCTGAAGCACCCAAACAGCAACGTCAAATGCCAGTGACACTGCTGCTGGTATGATGGTTATGGAACTAGGAAAGAAATTCCGCCATTAAGTGTCCATGAGCCATAATCATGTATAGGCACCTAGCAAAGTACCAGGTAAATATGGCCATAAACCCCAAAGGTTGTTGGAATATAGGCGAAAGGGCGGTTTTGTTTTCAATATAGAAACTGGAATTTGGGTAAAGGGGTTTATTGAAAAGATAAATGAAGAAAATGACCAACAATTTTATCAGTGTAATGCAACTGATTAAATAGTCTTCTATTACTAGTGAGTCAAAGAAGGAATTGGGCCCCTAAAGTTTTGACCTAACCTAGCAAATTTTTGGGGGAGAGGGAAGATAATTTTAGTCTGAACTGACATCAAAGAATTTGGCAGCAGGCTGAGTCGCTATTGGTTCATCCACAAATGCCTGGACCAATGCTTAACTGTGTTTACGTTGGTTGGTGTGACAGCATCGGGCTCAAGGGCAACGGGAATTCCCCAGGGCCACCCCAAATAGGGGCGATCCCAATTGGTTGGAAATGGGTTCAGGATGGCCAACCCATTCATGCCAAGTTGCTGGGCGTTTGTTCAGCCAAATGAGTGGTGTTTGGCGTAACTCCCAATACTTGACCTAGGGGTTTTGAATTATCAGCAATAAACCCCAACAATTTTGAAGAGAATTTAGTAATGTTTCTCATATCACTTGGTGGCTCAATGTTGTCCGCAATTCCAGACAATAGTTCTCTTATTATCTCTTTCCAAATATTGGTTTTCCAATTTTCAGGATATATTAACATTAATTTTGGACATTTTTTCTTATATTCAAAAATTTTGTAACAGACTTCTTCAATTCAGCGGACAAGTTTGGCAGAGGTAAGTACAGGGACTGGTGGAGGAATCTTCAGAGGGAGCGCTGTAACTCAGCGCTTGTCTACCACATGGGCGAGGTCGTCCTGGGTGATGAGGGGTACAGCTGCCCTCTTTGGCCCCTTCTTGATTTGTAATGGGAAATTGCCTAATCTACACAAAGGGGATGTTCCCTTGGACTTACATTACCCTTTCCTTTTGCCAAAGGAGGGCACCACTGCTGGGAAACTGCATAAGGGCTACATTTTTTTGCACCTTGGGCAACTTGATTGCCATCAAAGTCGCAACTTTTTTTTGGGGGGGGGGATGTGGAGCATCAGGATGGGACTCATGAAATGCTTCAATTAGTTCCTCTACAATTTGCACAATTGTGGGCCTTGACCCTCTGTTCTCATAGGCCAGATAACCCTTCCAGGCCAAAGATACAGAACTGTTATCAAGATTTTTGGGATGCTAAGATGTTCTCCACCTCAGCCTCCTCTGCATCCTCAATTAATTTGGCTCTGGATTAGCAGGAATGGTTCCCTTGAATGGGGACATCTGAGATATGTGGAATACGGGGTGCTGTTTCCAATGAGCTGGCAACTTTAACCAAAAATCACCATTTCCCAAGTCTTCATCCATCAAATGAGGACCCAAATGCTTGCTTACAAACTTCCAGGAAGGTATCTGCATCCACAAATGGCGCGTATCTAGCATAACATATGAACCCACCACTATGTCATGGCCAGAAAGCCTTTTTTGATCCGCAAACCGCTTGTAATCATCAATAGCTTTTGTGAGATGCTCCATCACTAAGGACTGGGTTGACCAAATGTGCTCAGCATGATCTGCGGCATCTGGGACCTATGGGAACAGACATGGACTGACTGAAAATGAGGGATTATACCCAACGTCACTTCATAGGGAGAAAACCCTGTAGAAGCGTGAGTACCATTGTTATAGGCAAATTGAGCGAGAAGGAGGTCATTGACCAAGTATCCTGTGCGGCTGAAGCATAGCAGCACAAATACTGTTCCAAAATTTGGTTAACCCACTTAGTTTGCCCATCGGAATGGGGATGATATGCTGTGGAACAGCAGGGGGTGATTTTTAAGATGGATAAAAGCGCATTCCAGAACCACGCTGTAAACTGGGGCCCACAGTCACTGATGATCTCCTGTGTGAGGCCAAACATAGAAAATTCATGGCGTACAAAGAGACGAGCAGTTTCTTCTGAAATAATCGTGGAGGAGCATAATAAATAATGAAAATTTAATAAACTGATCAACCACCACCATCACCGGTGTAAATCCATTAGAACAGGGAAGTTTGACAATAAAATCCATGAAAACAATGTCCATGGGCCCTCAGCCTGTTGTAAAGGATGAAGAAGACCCTTCCTTCCTGATCAATCCAACTTGGACCATGCTAAGTAACACAATTGGCGATACAGGCTGGTACTTCCTTTGATAGACTCGCCCAATTAAAAGTCCGCTTGATCAACTCAGTACATTTCTTATTACCTAGATGGCCGATTGTGGGAGGGTCGTGATGTTTCTAAAACACCCCAGCTCTGAAGAGAGGGGGAAACCAAAACTATGACCAAAAATAAATGAGACCCTCCACCAAGGAATATAGGGAATGTTTGTAAGTTTGAAGGGACAATTGGTCTAATAAAAACAACTCATTTGGGGCAGATCATTTGAGCTGCTAAAACCCATGAAATAAGCGGAGCATCAGGAGCTAAGTCTAATGATGTGACCATGGGCGGTGAAATAGACAAAATTTGGGTGGTGAGAATCACAGTAACCAGGTCCACTTCCTCCGAGTCCATGGGGCAATGAGCCAGATTGTGGCTAAGAAACTCAGGGAGCACATTTAATGCACCTTTTACAAATTCATATTTTAAATTTAAGCTGCATAAATCCTGATAGGTACAATATTGACTATATGCCAATTTTGGTGGTTTGTGAAAATTCAGAAGAGCTTGGTGATCCATACACACAGTTAACTCATGCGGGACACCTTGTAACAGATACTGCCAATGAGTCAACGCCCATGCTATGGATGCCAACTCCTTATCATAGATGGTCCATAATTGCTCAGTAGAGGAAATTTTGGGAAAAGTAGGCGACTGATGTTCTAAACCATCATGCTCCTGGAGCAGAACTGCCCCAACTGCTACTGATGAAGTATTACATGCAATGATATATGGTTTGGAGGGGTCCACATGTTTTAAAATGGGGAGATAAGAACACCTCTTTAATTGACTTGAAGGCCTGCTGGAACTTGGGTGTCCAATGCAAAAGGTACATTCTTACCCACAAGGGGGTGAAGCAGAGCGGCTAACTGGGAAAGGGTCGGGGAAAATTCTTCAGGAAAATAATGGTTCCTAAGAAACTTCATAATGGTTTTTGGGTTGTTGGAGTTGGCCATTTTTGGATGTCATCCAACTTGTTGGAAGGAATCGCATAAACATCTTTTTTTAGGATAATGTTCCCAAAAAATGTAACTTCCTCCTTATTAAACTCACATTTTAAAGGTTTAATGAATAGGCCCGCCTTGTGTAAAGCAACCACAACTGCTTCCAAGTCTTTTGCGTGTTGTTTTGGAGTTGGGGGAGTGAACCAAGCTGTTATCAATATATGCGACCATGCAAGTGAACCGGAGGTCACCCAGAACACTATTGATCATTTTTTGAAATGTGGCTGGCACGTTCTTTAACGCAAAGGACATTATGCAGAATTAAAAAATTATCTCACTTTGTTTGAATTGTGTTAAGCCATTCTTGACCTTCCATTACCCACATTTGGTTGACGGCAATATTGAGATCAAGCTTGGAGAACACACAAAACTTAGCAATCACTTGACTGATAGTTTGCTCCAGGGGCAAAGGGTAGGGATTGTTCACTGTAATTTTGTTTAGGTGTTCATAATCCACGCAGGACGGAGGGAACCATTAGCCTTCTTGGCAAAAATGATGGGCAGGCAACTTGGTGATATCTTTAAATAACAACCCTTTCTTAAGCATATCATCTAACCAAGTGTTGAGTGCAACATCCTCCTCCACTGTGTGTGGATACAAGGGACAGTTGATGTTCACCAACTGTACCGTTGTTTAGAATTTTAAGCCAAATTTAGTATGAGAGGGAAGACAGTAAGCCTTCTCAGAATTGAAGATACTTTGATAGTGCATCAATTCTCTAAGAAATTCGGATGGAAGGCCTGCAGGAGAAATGAGGGAAGTGATGGAGCTATGACCTTGAGTTTCCTTAATGGTATCGACTAAAGGAAATTCTCTCTCCATTTGATCATTAATAAATGACAACATATTTGACTCCAGATGAATTCTAACATGTTGCTGGCGCCACCATCCAACCACCAATAATACCAGAAACACCAAGTTTGGCATTGCTGAGAACCAATTGCAAAAGCAAACTGATATACTGAGAAAGGTACCAGCCAACAGACTAGATATGAGGTCTGAGAGGCTGATGAAGCAATCATCCCTGAGGACCTAGGTCCAGGTCAAACTCCAATTGTTGGGCTAGCTCAACACTTATAAAATTGCCCATGACTTCAATATACACCAAAGCCTTGGAGGAGACGTGGTGAGACCCAATACTAATATTCATGGGCAATAAAAGTAGGCGAAATACTCTTTATTGGCAGCTGTATTTGAATCTGTATATACGGAAGAGATGGTACTAGGATTGGGGGAAACCACTAGGTTTGTAGCAGGAGCAAACCCTCCATAAGTTGGAATGCCAGAACATACTGACATGTGCACAATGGCTGAGGCAACTATGGGATGCGGTTCAGAAAATTTGAGGGGTACTAGGCTATTATGGCCATAGAAAAATTTCTTCACAACCTGATTCAGATGAGAAAAAAGGACCATTGCTATGCTCATATCAATGATAAAGGCGGAAATGGTTAGGAATGATGGTTGTTCAATGATGTCAGGCAAACAGCAAGTTATTTTTAGACCGTCCTGCCAGTTTAAGTGCTGAAGCACCCAAACAGCAACTTCAAATGCCAGTGACACTGCTGCTGGTATGATGGTTATGGAACTAGGAAAGAAATTCCGCCATTAAGTGTCCATGAGCCATAATCGTGAATAGGCACCTAGCAAAGTACCAGGTGAATATGGACATAAACCCCAAGGGTTGTTGGAATATAGGCAAAAGGGCGGTTTTGTTTTCAATATAGAAACTGGAATTTGGGTAAAGGGGTTTATTGAAAAGATAAATGAAGAAAATTGACCAACAATTTTATCAGTGCAATGCAACTGATTAAATAGTCTTCTATTACTAGTGAGTCAAAGAAGGAATTGGGCCCCTAAAGTTTTGACCTAATCTAGCAAATTTTTGGGGGAGGGGCATATAATTTTAATTGGAACTGACATCAAAGGATTTGGAAGCAGGCCAAGTCGCTATCAGTTTGTCCATAAATGCCCGGACCAATGCTTAACTGTGTTTACAATGGGTGGTGTGACAGCATTTAGATAATTGGCATCATGAATTCCTTAGGGCCACCCCACATAGGGGCGATCCCAATTGGTTGGAAACATGTTCAGGATGGCCAACACACTTGTGCCCAATTGCTGGGGCGTTCATTCAGCCAAATGAGTGGTTTCAGGCACAACTCCCAATTATTGAACTAGGGGTTCAAATTATCAGCAAGAATTCCCTACAATTTTGAAGGGAATTTAGCAATGTCATTCATATCGCTTGATGGCTCAATGTTGTCCGCAATTCAAGCCAATAGTTCTCTTATTATCTCTTTCCAAATATTGGTTTTACAATTTTTGGGCTTTATTTCCATTACTTTTGGACATTTTGTCTTTGATTCAATAATTTCAGTGTAGACTTCTTCAGTTTGGCAGACAAGTTAGGCAGAGGTAAGCGTGGGGACTGGGGGAGGAATCTTCAGAGGGAGCACTGTAGCCCAGCTCTAATCTACCACATGGGCGAGGTCACCCTGGGTGATGAGGGGTACAGCTACCCTCTTCAGCCCCTTCTTGTTTGGGAATGGGAAAATTGCCAAATCTACACAAAGGGGACGTTCCCCTGGACTTACACAAACCACTCATCTGGAATGATCTATCATTTTTAATCAAAGTCCTATATACCATCTTTACATATATATATTATTTTTATGAAAAAAGATCCAACTTCAAAAACTCACTAAAAAGTATGTAATAATTTATAAAAGTGCACTAACTTTTTAGGGAGTAAGGACTGACTTTAAAAGGGTACTAGAAATTATGAAATATTAAAAAATGTATTAGAAAAGTATGAATTAATTTATTAAAGTTGCACTAAAAAGGGAAAATAATTAATAAAAATTTTGAATAATTGATAAAACCTTTTTATGGTCAGTGTATTTCAAACTGACTTATAAAAAGTTTGCTCACAAATAAAAAATAAACCTTATATTAGATTGGGCCCATGTATAAACAGTAAGCAACTATGAACACACAGTGATGAGTATATTAATATGTTCCTTTTGTTTAATTTATTGTATTCATTAGACTGAGTGAGACACAGACATAAGTTCTTTAATGATAGATACTTCAAAGTATCAGCAATCCAGTGCTATACCACCCACATGGGGCTCTAGTATTTGTGAGCAAAATTATATAAGTCAGTTTGAATATGGTGGCAACTACAAAAAGGCTTTTATCAATTATTTCATACTTTTTAGTGCATTTTTTATTGTTTATTTCATACTTTTTAGTGGTTTTATAAATTTGGTACTTTTTTCCTCAAAAATTTTAGGCACTTTTTATTGGTTATTTCATACTTTTTAGTGCATTTTCAAAGTCGGTTCTTTTTACTATAATCATTTGGGGGTCATCACAGCAAGAATGATGTCGCCTAGTTTTCTATTGCATTTATAAAAATAAACTCTGATCACTCTTTTGCTAATGTTACCCATTGTACTGTGGTCGAAAGAGTACATGAGAGTATTTAGTGACCTTATGTTCCCCTGAAACAGGATTTTAGGGGGCGTTGTCAGGGTTTAAAATGGTATATAAGATAGCTCCCCGCTCTGTAATGCCTTAATAAAATGACAATAAAAGACTGCCTTTGATTTCAAAAAAGCATTAGATAAAGGCAAAGAAAATTGAATCTTATTAGGGAGCATCATTGAAATGAACATCCAAGGCCACTCATTGAAAAACCATCAGATAAAGTATCTTATATCCACTGATCCTATTATGGATGAAAAGTGGGGTTTATAGGTGCCAAATGGAAAATTAATGACCACATTACCCTTTGCAGATATAATATTTGTAAACATTAGTACCCATCCCTGAAAAGCAAAAAATTACTTCTCAGTCTACAAAAGCATTAGTCTCAGGAGGAAATAAACTCATACGGTAATTTTAGGCAATTATTACCTTAACAATTAAAATTACAAAATCATTGGCAATAGTTGCTGGAAATTAATTATTTACATTTGATTCATTGACCTTTGTCATTAT
Organism: Massospora cicadina; assembly: GCA_022478985.1. Taxonomy (NCBI): domain Eukaryota; kingdom Fungi; phylum Entomophthoromycota; class Entomophthoromycetes; order Entomophthorales; family Entomophthoraceae; genus Massospora; species Massospora cicadina. Next base: position 78,837 of record JAKSZP010005357.1, read on the forward strand.
ATTAGTTGTAACTTCCTTACATAGTCAAAAGATGTGGCATACATGTCTGACATTTTTTTTAAAGTCTAAAGTCATTGACATAATAGTAATAATTAACTCACTATAATAATTGGTAGATTAAAGCTTACCAAATCATGCATAAAAAGTGCACAAACAGTCTCACAAAATTTAGTCATATTTAAGATTTACTGGGGAGCATTATTAATAGTTTTGAAAGCCTGAAGTCATCAAAAAAGCTATTAAATTTCTCAGGTCAATCACTTGATTAAATAATATTCTAATTCTACACATATGTTGAAAAGGAATACTTTTTTTAATTTACAGTAATCAGAGAGTTCAATATTTTAAGAAATCTTAGACAATATACACCAGCTTAAGGTTTTAACACATTCAATATTAATATCTTTAGTTTAATATGAAATTCAGGCATATATTTTCTATTTTTTAGCTGCACTTATTCATTTTTTATATAACAGAAGACCAGAACACCTGATGTTTACAGCTAAAAGCTTTATATAAATGTTAGTTTACAGTATTATTGAAAGTAAAGAAATTGATTAGCTAATTTTCAACAATAGAGTTATTACGGTATAAATTTATTACTCAAATTTTTGAGTTAAGAAGCCACTTACCTTTAATAAATTGCCTCATTGCTTATATTCAGAATACTTCAAATGTTGTCTCTAATTTTTAGTTGGATACTTTAATTAAGTTTGAAGATTAAAACCTTCCTTTACCAACTGAGATACCATCACAGGAACTTTGTTATTATGGATCCTGCTCAATGTTCTCCCCATGTTTTAATGGGGGTTTTACGTAATTTATTTGAGAATTACATATTTTGAATTATGAAAACCCCACAATAAACAAGCACTTATACTTATGGCTTTGGCCTTGGTTTTAATTTACTTTTCTTCTAATAAATTTCAGTGCAAAGAGGAATTTTGTCTTGGTTTGATCACTTTGTTGATCAAAATCAATTTTTCTAGAGTTTGAATTACAACAACTGTTGTCTATATGCCAACTCAATATCTAAATGTTGATGCATTAGATGCCTGCTGCCCCACATGAGGTGGTGGTGCGCCATCTCCTAGCGTCTTTAAGCCATTATCAAAGTGTGCCAAGGCTGGTTCCACTAGTCCCCAAATCTAATTTAGTCTCATTTTCACTCTTAGACCTAATTAATATCTTGTGTGCACCCTGGATATGCTTCAACGCCCCCTGGTTCTCTCCCAGAGCAACCTGCCTTTAGCCTTTTGGTCGAGTATAGGAACCTCTTCCCCTACACAAGTGCAGTCATCATTGAGATGGCTCAGGAGGGTTACAAGCCCGCCAGTTGTATTATATTGTGCCCCTTTAAGGAGTATTTTTATCTGGGTCTCTTATGAAAAAACCAAGCCATGACCACGGCAACAATGTCACTATTTTGAAAATACCCCAAGCTTAATACTTGCACTCAGTTGTCAGTGAACACCAAAGTGGTGGTACAATTTTCAAGTTTGTCCAACCATTACTCCCAAAATCATCACCGCAATGAGCTCCTAGAGAAATTAGCCCTCTTCAGTGCTGATCTCATCCTTAGGTTTGTGATTTCCAATATGGCCAGCCACCTTTCAAGGCCTTGGGCCTTTAGATATTCCACCAAGTCCACCAGGGCACTCACCTAGTCAATACCCCTGCGCTATGATCTGCTTGACCTTACCACTCATTATGGGCCTATATTAAAAATGGATGAACCGTCTGCCACCCATGCTTTGGGTCAGACTACTGAAACCACTTAGGACTTCCCTTTCAGCCACAACAGCCTCAGCCCCCTCCTCCTTACAGTGTTGGCTCAACTACTAATTTGGCAGAATTCTTTGAGTGGTGATTAATCATTTCTTCACATACCTCACCAATTCAGCTGCATATCCTCCTGCAACAGCCAAGGATCTTAGATCCTCTAAAAATGTGCAGTAGCAAATTTCTGCTCCTGCAATAGTCAAATCGCCCTGTACTTGGGTTTTAGGGGCATTGACTCTAACCTCTTATAGTCATCTCATGTGGCTGGCCATGACTACCTGTTTATAATTCATTCAATTCTTAGCAAAAATAGCTGAGGATGACCAACCCTTCCTTTTGAGCCTGAGATTAAATTAGACAGAATTCTTCCAGCCTCCAAGGACTTCTGTTCTGCGCAGCTTTCGTCATTGCTAAGACTCACCTGTTTATAAGATCCACTATTGGCTTACCATCAAAGCAGCTTATTCCCCACCAACGCTCTTCTTTGACAAGCCGCCATTTAGCCATGGAGCCACACATCAACAGGGTTGCTAGCCCTGATTACTTTCTGATTTCCATGAGGAAGACTGTGATAATACTGAGGAGCTTGTATTAGTTTGGGCTGCACATGTGTTGATGCTTCCAAGATGTCCCTATTGACCACAACTATCTCTATAAACTTCTATAACTTGTTAGTTTTAGCTGTGTACCTGTTTTTTTTAGATATACTGAGCTTCAGCTCAACCTTTACGTTGAGGAGATGAACATCATATGTTTTATTAAAGAAAAAAACATGACGTTCATTGCTCTACTGACCCAAAACGAAAACCACCCACTCCCATTTTTCTTTCTCTGATACTTTCCCTCACGTCCACTTGGAACAAAGATCCCCAATCACCCTTCCTCATTTAATGTGGAAGCTTTGGATAGCCGCTAAGGTGATATACTAGGGAGCTTAGATCTACTTTGCACCCACAATGAAATAAATGATGCTGCCCCCCCTTGGGTTGAGCCTCACCAGTACTAAAAAATATCAGTGTAAAAAAATCATGTGAGACGCACTTTGCTTTAATATCACTCAAGAATATATATTCATTGTTGACTTTATTTTTCTTGCTGGTATCTTAGTTCCTTCTCTCTCCTTTCACAGCTTTAATTATATGAGAAGATATTTTTAAGCCTCATAATAACATTTTGTGATATGGTCCCTTCACTAATATAATAACGTCAGAGTGGTTAAAAAAGCTCTTATTACTCAGCAAAGTTGACTATAGTGCAGTTTTGGCCTCCTTTAAATATAACCAGCCTAAATAATACTTTAAACCCTGTGCAACAATCTTTTCTGCTTTTGTCTTAAAAGCGTAACAAGAAGGAGCTATTAACTGCTCTGTCAAACTTTAATTATCCATCTTAGATAATTTACCTCCTTTTGCTCATAAGGATTGTTGAGCATAAAATCAGAATACAAGTATATTTATTCTGTTTCTGATATTAGGGAGTTGCTTAAAAGAAAGTTGGTTCTACTTGGGATCATGAGGTGTATCTCATGTTTTTGGACTTATATCAAGGTCTCAAACGCTTGACCTTAATTGAGCTTTTTGTAAAGCAGCGAATATGAATCTTTAAATATCTTTTAATTACTAACTTCAAAATCACTTGACGACATGGGCTATCTAACCTGTATGAATTTCTCCTTAAAACTTGGCAGCAAGGTGTTTCTCATTAATATTATGTGTTTTAACTAGAACCAATAATAGGCTCATCAGTGATGGAAAGCTTTTGATGTTAAAAAATTAGATCTTGATCTCTCTTATGAAGATATAACCATTGACTATTCAAAAAAAATAATGAGAAGTTGGTATACTCTTCATCTATTTAAACCATTTCTGAACTTGCTGCCTCTTTTGAAAGTACCTTAACCTGAAAAGCTGTTAAACATTTTACTTATTACCCCTTATCATTACTATTCTCATACAAACTACAGGTTAACTCCATGGAAGAGAGCAGGGAGTAATTTTGATTTCTTGAGCTCTTCTCAGATTGACAAATCACATGAGAGCTTTAGTCATGATTTGTCACTTTCATTAGCTCTAAATAAGGAAGCGGCGTATCTTTCTCTTTTTATGTTTTGAAAAGAGTTATAAGTCTATGTGTTGCCTTTTCATCCTTCTAATTCCTATAGTGATACTCTCTTGTTCTATAACTGGGAGACCTTTTATATAGTGTTGAACTCTATATTTTCAACAGCAAAAACTGCTTCTGGTTACTTTTTGTTTTTGTCACATTCTTTACCTTGAGAATGTTGGGATGTAGTGGTATATTTGCTACTGGCGCTTCTAAGAAGGTCATGAGTCTTAAACTTTGTGAGACTTAATTTTCTAAGGCAATGGGAAACCTAGTGAGAATAGAGACTTCTCAACCTCTTCATTATATGAGGTTCAATATCCCGTGTCCTTCTTTGGAGGGGTTATCATATTTAATGAAATGTTCTAAGCTGTAAATCAACTTCTGTATCCAGTGATACTTGGCGTAGCAGGCTGGTGAAAGCTTTATTTGTAGACGCATGTTAATAAATATGTATATTTAGCTAGTGTTGCAAATGGCTTTGATGTGTGTCCTCATAATTCCTGAATTACTCATGGTACACCTGAATGATGGCAATCCTTATCCCCAGCTTTTCAAGCATTAATGATGATCTCTCTTTCTGTTGTTTGAGCTCCCTGAGTGCATAAAAAGCTTTTATGACTTGTTTAACGTTACAAAGGCACCAAGTCTTATTGTCCATACTAGCTATGTCTTTTATTCAAAGATTATTTAGACTGGATTGTATTTCTATCAACAAATAATCCTCTTTCCTTGATAGAGGAAGCTGTGCTATTTGATTGAGTGGATTATATATATTAGTGAAGAGTCAGGTCTTTACAACTTCTCAACAGTGTTTCCCTCTACTCTTTATATAAAAAATAGTTGGGTAGCTGAGGCCTAGCGTGGACTATAATATGTAAGTTTTTGATGGTGTATGATCCCTTTCCTTGACTTTTGAGCAACAAATTGCACACTTTGTGGAGAAAAAAGATGTTCAGTAAGCTGGATTGTCTAAATGCATTTATTAAAGTGTGGATTAAAAAGGTCCATAAATAGCTAATAGCCTGTTGCACAAAGGAAAATGGTTTTAATCTCTTGTAATGCCATTTAGCCTTATAAATGCCCCGCTTGCTTACAAATGAGGATTGATTTGTTCTTTCTGATCTCTTTATGCATGCACAATTGCCTATATAGCTATCTTGGTATTCTCTCCTAACAAAGCTTCTCAAGCCGCATACCTATCCGCATCCTTGGCTGTCTTGCTAATCTAATTTCACTATTAAGACTGCATATTGAGTTAACATTCCTAAATTTCCTTCCTAGGATTCATACTTTTGCCAAATGTTATAAGATAGCTTTAGACAAAGAGGCTTAGATAACGATTGGGCTAATCCTACTCAAAATGGACTCAGAGATTTTTGGGTACCTTCTATTTTTAAAAGTTACCCTCAACTATCACGCGTGGCCACTCCATTATATGCGGCCTTTGATAAGAAGTCAATAGCTTAGAAATACATATTGTGATGAGGCGTTCAGCTTTAAATTCCATCTTCTTTCTAGCCCCATTCTAGTTCTTGCAAACCCTGACACGCTTTTTATTGTGACAATTAATGACATTTGATTTTACCACTAGCAGCGTACTTATGTAAGTTGATAATGATGTAGTTGAACTCACACAATTATTAATTCTTTGAGAAAATGTCCTTTGACCACCAAAATATGCTATCTATGACAAGGAGTCACATGCATTGTATAAGTCATTTAGTATTAGCGTAAAGATTTCTATTGTTCCCAGCATCCCTTAGTAAATTGTACAGATTACCGCGCTTTGATATATTATTATATTTTCCTCAAAAGGTGACCCCCGCCAGTCTTGGTGACTAGAAACGTTATACATGTTAAATTTTAGGTATAATTTTGTGAAGGGTGTCAATAAAATTGTTGACAGATTTTCTTTTACTTTGTCTATGCCCCAGATCCTTTATTATTGGCTGCTCACAGTACTTGTGTGTTCATCTCCTCTGTTTAAAGTAGTAGATCCTCCTAAACCTGCATTTTCTATATTTTTTCTCTACCCTCAGTGCCTGTAGACTTTTATTTCTCAGTATTGTTTGCTTGAGTCAACCGCTGGATGGAGAAAGCCCAAAAATTAAAGACAAATGTTCCCAGGAGGACGCTCCTATAGGTCAAGGCTATTAATGCTGGATGATATCATTTATTATAAAGGACGGTGGTGTGTGTCTATGAGCCCTGCGTGAAGAAGTCATCAAAGTGCATAATGTTCCACTTATAGTTGGTCACTCTGAAAAGGAAAAAATGGATTTGATACACCATTTTATAGTTAAAAACTTTCCTTCTCTAGTGGCGTGTTACATCAAGACTTACCTTACATGAATCTGAAATAAGGCTATTCAATAAAAGGCTGTAGTCCTTATTGTCCCTCTTTGAGCTGCAGAAGGTCCTTGGACCTCTATTTCAGTAGATTTTTGGCTGTTTTTCCCATTTCAAAGAGCTTTTTCTGTTATGATCATGATAGATCAGGTATCTAAAGTGAATTAATTATTCTATGTCACACCACAATCACCTCTTTTCATAATGATCAACTGTTTTTTGGTCAAGATCTTCTGTTTACATGAACTTCCAAAAAGTTGTTATTGATTGTAGTTCCCAGTTCACCACTCAGTTCTAGGGTTTCACTCAATGATATGAATTCACCCCTGCTATATTACTGTTGTTAGCCTCCATTTGTATTAACAAAAAATAGGGTAAACCAAAATACAGAACATTCTTTTTATCTAAGTTAATGTTAATCAAGACGACTAGGCATCACATTTTCCTTTGTCCCAGTTAGCGCTTAGTAATTGGTTCATTATTCATTTGGGTGTCCCCCTTATTCAATTATAGTTCTAATGCCAGCTTTAAATTGTATCCCCTATACAGATACTAAACTAGTAGTTGCTTTTGAAAGAGACAAAGAACTTTAAGCTGTCTGTCATAGTGTGAATGAGCATCTGGTGAATGATTTGAGAATCTACAGTGATTATGCTGATTAGAAAGGGCTGCAAAGAAACTGAGTATAAGCTAGTAGATCTGGTGATTATTAGTGCCAAAAACCTCACTTAAGCAACCGTTTTATATTTTGGTCTCAAGAGGGTAGGTCCCTTTAAGGTTGTTATAAAGATTAGACCAGCTGCTTATGAGATTGATTCCTCACCCTCCATCCAAGTGTTACATGTAGTTTATGAATGCTTTTTGACACCTTACTCTAGTTTCATTCCATCTGAACCTGACTCATAGATTGTTGATGGAGATAGAGAATATGATATTGATGCCATCTTAGCTTCTCATATGCCTAGTATTCAAATGTCATACCTTGTGTCTTTGAAATATTAGAGAAGACAAAAAGAGTTGAATTTCATCCCAAAATTGTGCCAAAGAACATGATATTGTCAGTTACTTATACTATTTATACAAGAGGAAGTTGGACCATTGTCAAAGTATTCTACCTTGGCGGCATTAAAGTTGCCATAACAAAAATTAGCTTTCTATGGCCATCTTATCTGAAATTGTTGAACTCCTACCAAAGGCAGATGATAATGGCAAATATAATTTATTTTGCCTGTGATTACAAGGCCAAATTTACTAAAGACATCGATGGCAAAAGTCTAAAACCTTTCTTATATCTAATAATGACCTATACAAATTTGTGGAAAAAGATGGGTAATTATGCGCCTGTAAGAACTTTAAACTGGTATAATAACAATGAATTATGAGACTAAAAGCCTCATGGGAAAAATGTGTGTTTTGGGTAACTAATAATGAAGGGATCAGTAGATAAGAAATGATTAATAGATATTGAGTAATATTTTGGGCTTAGATAATTTCAGGGGACCAGTTGAATAATTGAGTAAGTTAGTAAGCACTTAAGGCTGCTGGGTAGTTTCCAAGTTTGTGTGATAAGTTTACTTGCAACAATAAAGTTAAATTATTTTAATTTTTTATTTTAAGTTTTTCTATTGTAAAAGTACTTTTTTTCAAATGTACTAGCATCATTATCTATATTCAGAGATCTCAAAGTATTGCCTATAAACTTTAGTTAGAGTTTTTTTAAATAAATAATAATTAACCCCTCCCTCATTAGATAGAAAATACTATTTCAAAAACCTTATAACTATGGATCCTGTTAAATGTTCTCCGCTTGTTTTACTAGGCTGTTCTTTATTTCACTTATTTGTAAATCAATTTTTATGCACCATGGGAGGATACCCCAGTGGTAGAGTATAGACCCTCTACCACTGCCTCCCGAGTTCGATCCCGGTAATGGACTTTGGGTAGGGGACGATTTTGACTGTGTTGGTTTTGCGCGCCAATGCCCCGAACCGAGATAGCAAATAGCAAAGGCGGTCCATGGAGTTCCTGGCCTATCATACGCCGCGCATGGAGGTTTTCCGGGTTTTATCCTCCTTTCCCATTTTCTTCACTTCACTAATCGGTGCGGTATCGTCCCCAGGTCGGCCCACCTCGAATAAAATTTAAATTTAAAAATTTAAATTTTTATGCACCATGGAAAATCCCACATTAGACAGGCACTTATACTTATGTGTTTGAAAGGGTGGCCATTCAATTTGCTTTGTTATTTTAGAGTAAATACGTCATGTGGGACATTTTATATCACATGTAGAGGATATCTAAGGTGTAATAAAGTTTCTGCATAATACAAAAATGTTTGATAAAATAAGTAGGGACTAAACCTTATATATTTAATTTCTATATATTCTATAGCTATACATTGATGTACATCTTTCTTATTTGTAATTATGTTAATATTGTAGCTTCAACTTAAGTTCTCAACTGGATAGATTCATTAGTACTACATATAAGAGAGTAAATTATCTGGTCTCTAGAAACACTAAAAGTTCTGGAACATTTGTTTAATGCTTTCAAATTCTACAAAACATATGCGGTTAACATGATTGTGAAAACCGTGAGCAAAGCTCAGGTGATTTACTTATGGTGAATACCAGGAAATTGCACCAAGATAACCCTAACATAATCTTTAATACACAACTGCCATTTAGATAATATGAGAAATTGCCTTTTCAGAATATAGTCTATTTTCCACTTACAAAGCGGGGCTTTGATCACTTCATTAGTGCTGTCTGACCTTATATTGGACCCATACCCACCAACCTAAACATGTTATAGATGCATCCCTTGTTATGATTTTAAAATTTTAGTTGTATTATATCTGTATAGGAGTCGTCTGAGGTAGATGGTATCATGAAAGGGCTGTAAAAACTGAAAACAGCTGGCCTCTAAATAAATTGGCTTGATGTCTTGAAGTTAGTCTTAGAGTTATATAGGAAGTTTTCCTAAGCAACATAACTTACCTAATAAATGCCCATTTCATCATAAACATCTGTTTTGCTAAAAAACTTCATTATGTAAAGTGTCCCTTACGTTAGTGTGGAGCTTTTAACAAGGGCAGTAAGTTCACAGATAGTAACATCATTTTTAGTACAGATATAAACAAATCTAGGTTCTAAAAGTTTGATAATTTATTAGAAAATAGATAAAAAGTAATTTAGAACACAGATATAATAATGTTGTGATTCTGTCTCCAAAACCAGATTATTTAGGTTTTTAACACCGTATATCAGCTTAAGACTTCTATACTTAAGTCTTATAGTTATTTAGTAATATAAAAGTGGCTAAGTTTGGATGATTAGGGTTATAAAAATTGTAGTTTGTTGTCAAATTTAATATTAAAAAAGTCCCTATTTATATATAGTCTGAAACTTTTTTGCATTTATTAATCCAAAATCTAATTATTACAATGAAAATAATTTTGTTTTATATAATATAATATAATATTTTGTTTTTTTCTTTTTGCTCAATATCAATTTTGAGCAATTTTATAAAAACAAGTCAATATCCACCTCCGCCTCACTGCACCAATCTCCAAATTTATGTCCTCAGATCCACCACCTGCTGCCCCAGTATGAGGCAGTGGTGCTCCACCCACATGCATTTACCAACCAGCAGGCAAATGCATGTGGACTGGCTCATCTAGTCCGCCAAATAAATCCAGCCGCTATGTCCCTCCAAGGGGACTTAGCACTCCACCTTGCATGAACCCACCCAACCCACCCCCACCCCATAGTCCTACCCAAATCCAATATTCACTTTTGCCTCCGCGTTGAGTACAGATGTCTCTTCCCATATGTTGACAAAGCAATAATTGAGCTGACAACGGCCAAATCTGCACCATCAGGGTTTATCAACTTTCACCCTTACAAGGGCTATTCCAATATTGGATTCCCCACTGAAGAGGATGCAGCCGCTGCAGCAGCTACGCCATTAAACTATAAAAATACCCCCATTACCACCACCCAAACACGCCTACCAAATAATAACACACTTGTGGTAACCTTTGCAAACCTCTCCTCACACCTTCCCCCTCAAACACTTTGAGGCGTTGATGTCAGAATTGTCCACATACAGTGAAAACCCTATACTTCAATTCATTGTCCCAGTGGTGATGAACACCTTGCGGCACCTCAGTAAATGGCCACCTTTACCCCCACCAGCTGAACATGGCCCAGCACATCCCACCACGAGCCTATATCCCATCTGCACCTGACCATTTCTTTTGGGCTTGCACCAACAACGGTTGCACAATTTTCCCCCTCTGATATAAACTGGACCACACCAAAAAGGTATGTCAATATAATTCACACCCTGAGAACATTGCCAACACCACCCATAAGGCCACACCAACAGCGTTAAGGTGGGAATTTTGGCTGCCCTTACCCCCACAGGCCATGCACCTAAATCAGAAACAAAATCCAGCTCCTCAAACCCAAGCTGGCCAATGCACACCCATGCCAACCAATCAGGTGCAGGCTTGGATCACTGTTCAATCCAAAAATCTTCCGCCCCAAACCCTACCAAATTAAAATCACCTACTAATATATCGTCCCAAATTAATTAAAATCTTTGGAAATTATTGGAGGAAGTGAGCAAATCTGGTGAAATTGTCCCACCACCGAGTTATCCAATTGATTTAACACCTTATCTGAATTCAGACTTTGATACCTCAGCCCCGACCAACCAATATGTCCCTAAACCCAGAACCTTTTTCCAAAGTGACCAAAACCTTGCTGCGGTCACAGTGGCTGCACCTAATAATCCCCATTTTCGCATACTGTGTGCAAAATCTGTCACAGAATTAAAAAAGGGATACATCCCCTTGTTCCCCTCCGATTTTACCTCCTACCACAAAAGAGGAATTCCAACGCCTCTATGAAACTGCCACCACCGCTGTCAAGCATGTCACTGAACTGGCAGATTTTTCCCCATCCACATGCATCACAAGCCCCAATATTGCAAAAATAGAACAACTTCCTGACGCCTGCATCCAGGTTGAACACCACGTTGCCAAACTCATAGAGGCTTTAATCCAGGCCCAAATTGTCAATATCAACAACTATCTACTCACCTTGACCCTCATCCTGCGGATGCCCCAAATTCCTTACTCTCAGAATTGATCCATCTCTACAATGCTGAGCCTGATGATGACCCCCTGATCCCCCCTCCCCCTCGACATGATGGGGTAAGCAGCTCGCCGCTATGCCACCTGGTAGGTAATTTTCTCGTTTCTTTTTAAGTCTTGCTGCCCAAAAAGGGTGGACAAATTATTTTTTATTTTTAGTTGGTTTAATTTTGGAGTTTCAGTTTAGGTATTGTCCATCCCCTGGTCGGCTTGTCTGACTTAAATAAATATTTTGAAATTTATTTGAGTCATTCCAACCAGTGAATGGACATTAATGAAACTCAAAGAGCAAAATAAAGTAAAAAATAAATCAAAAATATGAACCAACCCACCTAAAACGAGTGGATGAGACAAACAAAAATGAAAGCACAATCAACCATGTAGTACAGCGGCGAACTGCTTATACCACTATGGTGGAAGGGGAGGGGGATTGGGGGATTGTCCTTGGTGGCAACTTCCTAATCCCAAAGCAAATTATGAGCCAAGGAGGAGAGAAAGGCATAAATGCATTGGAGGTATGCAGTTTAAAATTGCTTATGAGTGGCTGCTCATAAAAATCTCCAGCTTCAAAAAATGCACCCATATATATGGCAAAAGCTTTTTTCACTTGAATACAGATGTTGGGGCGCTTGAAGATGGCAAAATTGATGCAAGTAATCTTGGATTTGGGATTCCGCGCACCATTGCCGCATTCTGGATGGCGGCGTTGGCAACATTGTGAAAGTAATTGATGATAGTTTTGACTTCCAGAACGATGGTTGGTGGATAATAGGATGAGGGATACCTCCTGAGAGATTTACCAATAATTTAGTGACGCCTTTGAAGAGGGGAAACAATCTGGAGTGCCAGCTGCTTCAACAGTAAGTTGATGGCCACTTGGGAAGGATTGGCAATTAGCTATGGGGTGTAGAAATGAGGGGCACTGAGGATCCCATTCTATATCGATGAACCACTCAATTTGGACTGGGAATGGGTTAATGAAGTTGCCCACTTCATTTCTCAGACAATAATACTCAGAGAATCTGTTTGAACTGGCTTGAGGCCCTTATCATAAAACTGATTATTGTTTATCAAATTTGGTGAAACTTGGGACCAATCTGTTTAAAATCTGGTTCATGATTGAGGGAGCTGGTGTGTTAATGGGATATGAGGGACTAATTGAATGCTGCAGGCTTTTCTGCAGAAGCAGGCTTTGGGAGGGAAGGTAGGATTGTACCTCTGACAGAGAACGTCATGGTGGTGGCAGTGGATTGGAAACCAGTGGGGGTGAGCTCAGAGCTGGAAAAAGCTACAAGTGAGGGGCATTTTCATTTTGAGTGTTCTAACTCAAGACAGATGGACAGATAGTATGCCCACCCACAACGCAGGCCTGGAATTGATGGTTGGGGGCATAAGGGATGATGGCGCGAGGAGGGTTGACAAGGACATTTTATTAAGTACAGGGCTAATCGTGGCAAATGCCCAAGGCCCAGCAAGACGTGTGGCTCCATTTTGGTCCACAGATTATAAGATGGGGTTGGAGACATAAGCTGCTAGAATTTTATCAGCTCCTAATGGAGTACCATGGGGGAAAGTGGGTGGTCGAATTAACAAACTAAACCATCATAGTAGTGTCATTGGGAGTCAGGTACAAATTGTGGAGATAAAGGAGCCCTGGAAAACTGGTGGAACAGTTTCTGCAGTGGCAACATTGGCTTTGCATGTGAAGCCAAGTGTCAAATATCCCTTTATAAAAGCATACATTAATAAAACTGGCAGGTTGCATCACCACCTGTGCCATTTTAATATTAGCTTGTCTACATATGAGAACAATTTTTCATATTCAACCCATAGGCCAAAATGCATTTGGACTGGGGACAACAGTGGTCTGTAACGCAACTCCTGAGAGCATGTGAAGTGGAGGTCAAGATCCTTAGATGGAACAAAATGACCTAAGGACTTAGTAGGACTGGATGAACTAGTCAAGCACATTTTCTCACTAGTTGAAAAACTCTGGGGTAGTTTTGCTGCTGCTCACACTGAGCAGCTGGCAGAAAATTTGAGGATGTTGGGGAGAAAACAACAGTGGGAGGTTGGAGCTTTAGTTTAACTTAACATGAATATGAAAGTTTCTTTGAAGTTGGACTGAGCAGAAAGAAGCTTTTTGATAGGTTTGTATTTTGTTTTTCTGATGGAAGTTTTCCATAGAGAGTTTTTGGAAAACTTTATTGCAATGACTTTAATGTACCTTTATGGGACAATTCTTTATTTGATTTAAATTTTATAGTGAATTCAAATGTATTTTTGCCAAGTCCAATCATAGCAATCAACTATAATGTTTTCCAAATTTTTTAAACTCTTTACATACAGCAGTATTAATTAAATAGCCATACTTGGTTTTTCTGATTTTAAACTTAGAAATCTGCTAGAATTATAGTTTTGATCCTATTAGAATTGACGAGATTTAGGTATTAAATTAATGTAATTAGTATACTTTTTGATAAAAATTTTTTTGGCAAAAGTAATTGGTCCATAGGCTTCTAATACACAAGCAAGCGAGCTTATGAGATTCTGATATTTTATATTACTTTACAAAATTTATAACAAATATATTTAGCTTAAGTTTGGTCTCCACTTAGGTTTAGAATGCGCCCACTCATTCACCACTTGAACTTTATTCAATTCAAAATATAATACATTCACATTTTCACTTGGTTCTTATTTTTTTATTAAAATCTATAAGAACTCACGTTTAGTGTGCAATGGAAGCCAAATCCAAGAACGCCCAAGTATATTAGCACATCTAATGGCTTATCCAGAGAGATGAAGTGCTTGACTTTTTGCAGCTCAATGGGTGCTTTTACTTACCAACAAGGACTATAAGAGATTACATAGGCAGAAGCCTAAAAATGCAGCCGTGCAGATGATAAGAGGCCTGCGCTTAACACCATGTTATTTAGGTTTGAATCAGTCCAAATTGTGTGCTTTACTGCAAAGCCTGTAAGGTGACAGAGAATGGCAAGGTTTGCACGCCTGCCGCAGCTTACCAGTTTGTAAGTCCTGAAACCCAGCTCTTTGCTTGTAAGGCATCAAGAACCCTTTAAGGCTTAGGAAGGGCTAAACCTCCGTCAAACCCCTACTCCAGAAGGGCGGCCAGGCATATGTGTTAGATAAAAGATGGGTGCTTTTTTGTCCTCTCAAGAAACATACTTTCTTTCTCACACTCTCTTCTTCCCTTTAAAGAATATAAAATGGGTCTGCAGGGTGATGGTCCAATCCAAGGGCCACCAGAGGGGCCAGAGCATCACCATACCCTTGATCATTTTGTTCAGAATGGGATCCTAAAAGGCCAAATCCCCCAACCATTATCAGCTGGATCGAAGAGGATTGGGCCAACTGGATTTTGGATTAAAGAAAATCTCACCCAACAAAAACTATAGGAGGTATCAAGTGATCCTTAAGTCAAAAGGTGTCTGTGTGACACTGAACCTTTTGATCCATTTTCAACGGAAATTGCAAAGTGGTTTGAGACAGAAGGATTTATAAATACTACTTTTCTTTCTCGTTGCAAACACTTTTGCAACCTATTCAATTCAAGACTGAATCTAGTTTGATAATCTCGCAAAGGAGATTAGTCTGCACCTATGTCAGGGAGCAGTTGGGCAAGTAAGGTAAGAGGAGCAGGTGGAAGGCCTGCGGCCTCCAACGTTTAAAAACGCCCTGGAGAATCCGGTGGAATTGACAAAAATCTTAAAAAACTGGCGGTCACAATTTCCCCAGAGATACCCGCATGGCAAGCCCGATGCAACCAGTACATCAACACGCCACACTCCCAACCACTTTTGTCAGTGGAATTCGGAGTCCGCATGTATCTGGACATCCAAAAAATGGCATTATGGGAAAAATTTTGCGAAGATGTACACAAAATTTTCCTGACCGCGGTGTACGTTGCACCTCACTCCATGTCATGCGGTTGGCTGGACCTAGGTTTCAAGAGCAAAAAAGCAGCAGATGAGGCTGCAGCGGTGCGCATAGTGGTCAACCTCCCTGAAGGGCAATGGGTCATCGAAACCAAATGCACCAGATGGACAAAATCAAACCAAATTTTCCTCACGTTTGACTTTTTGCCTACTACAGTAAAACGTGACATTTTGGAACAACACCTGAAAGATGGTCTCTCCATATATGGCGAAATACAATCTTTCAAAATGCAACACTTCATGCTGATGCCACACCTGTGCACCAGCAAAGCCATCGCAGTTCTGACCCCAACTGAGAAGATTGCGAAGGACCTAACCCAGATACCGCACTCCACTTTTATTGATATCGCAGGGCATACCACCCACCCATTCTGGGTGACCGTGGACAGCGCGCCCCTCATTTGCACCCACTGTGACGCATTCAGCCACAAGGCACATGCATGCCCCATCAAGGAGGGCGTCACATTCCAAGAGCACCCCTCAGCGGCCATGGCCAATGGAGAGGCGCACTACAAACCAACCACAAGCACCAAGGAGGCTTTCCCGTGGGGAGCACAAGGCTGCTACCTATTGGTAAAGCCTATCTCCCCGCAAGAATGGAAAAAGGCTAAGCAGGCCCATAGGGCCGCGGCCAAGGAAATGGCCAAGGCCACCACCGCTATCCCACACTCGCAATGCCAGGAGGACATGGAAACCTTTGCAGCGGAAGCAACTCGGGAATCCATCAACCAATCAGATTGGGAAGCCCATGCTGAGTGGGCCACTCAATCTGAGGATCTGATGGGAGATTCGATCTCACCCAATCGTTGCAACCAAGCCCCAATTGAAACTGACTTGGTCCCAACCTAACTGAAATTTTTTTGACCCGCTCAATGGTGCACCGAACTCATCTGCACCACAAAAAATTCGTCCGACGTCGGGAAAACAAAAAGTGAAGGCCAAAGCCAATGTGACTCTTTCCACAAAAATCAACAAAAACTCTGATAGTGTTGCTGCTAACACCCACACTGCTGTGAAAGCTCATGGGGACCTAGAAGAGGCTGGTGGGCCTGGGAGCCCACCCCCTCACACCTAAGGTGCGATGGGGGAAACCTTCACTTTAGGGATGTTGAATATCACCAGACTCAAGGCCTCCCCATCCCAGGCTAGGAAACTGAGTTTTTTACAACACAATTTACCCGTGGATATCCTGGCCATCCAGGAATTCCACTGTCCATGAGGTTCTGGGGAAACTTGGAAAACAATGCTCCTCCCATCCCTATCCTTTTGGTCAAAGCACTGTGGGGTGCTAATTTTGGAAAAATAATTTTTTCAAATTTGTATCCTCAGAAACATTCCTAAATGGCCAAGTGCTCATCATCACCTTCTCATAGCCGATGTAGTGCATGCAATGTCAACATTTATGCCCCAAATGGTGCACACAAGTGTTGGGAATTTTTCTTGTGGTCAAACCCCTCCTGCTACCCCCTGATTCTTTCTTAGTCAGTGATATGAACCGTTGGCTAACCTCACCAATGGACTGGTGGCCTCCATCACCCCATGCCCCACAGGGTCAAGTTGAACTACGCGTTCTAAAGGCCACCCTTGGGTTAATGGATGTGCTGCCACAACATGCCCTGCTGCTCAAAAACATGACATGTCCCCACATCCACAATGGCTAATTAAGGTCCATGACCTACATTGACCTTATTCTAATGCCGGCGAAATTCCAACCCCACATCTCCCACTTCAAAACAATAGAAATGAAATTCTCCAACCACCAACTGGTCTCAATAACATACCACCTACCTGTCACAGTTGCTAAAGCCCCACATTGGTGCAAAATCCGCCCCCCAAGCTCGCATCACCAGAATTTTCCACATGGGTGGAAGAGGCAACTTTGGCAAAAAAGTTTGTTGCACCATCTTGCGTGGACCCCATTTCCACATGGGCAACTTCTAAAGAGGACACCATCCGCCACCCTTGCCATCTCTCCTTCAGATGCTCACGAGCTACATCGGCAGTTATCTCGTGCGCTCTGGTAGAACTGGCACACTTGGAGTCCAACATTCCAGTTACAGGATACAGCCCTGCATGGGGCCAGAAGTGGGCGGAGGCAGCTGCCTACCTCAACGCACTCAAAAGCATCACAAATAACTTGTTTGTGTTCAATACAGGGCTACACGCATCACAAAAGGCGACAAGTGCACCGCATATTTCTTTAAAAAAAATTTTGCACCATGCCAGAGCATGGCCTGCACACAGGTATAAAGATTAGATAATTCTATTGTGGTTACACCAGCCGAAGTGGCAATCAAAACGCAAAAATATTACTCTGAGCTGTACCCAGCTGAACCAATTCAGCCAGCTGAAGTGGTGGAATTTCTCAACCGAGCTCATATCTGCACCATTTTCTGATACCCGGAAATAATGAATTTAATTACTCAAACGAATTATGGACAGCCATTCGCAGTGCGCCAAACTGAAAATGCCAGGCCCAGATGGCATTCCATATGTGATCTATAAAAAATATCTCAAATATATATCCCCACTTTTGCTTGCCTCACTTAACCAAAGCCTGTTGGAAATGCGCCTCCTACCAGGAGAGCATGAGGCCTTTGCTGTCACACTATTCAAGAAAGGGGATAAGCTTGACTTAGCCAACTGGCGCCCCATTTCTCTAACAAACATCGAACCAAAATTTTAACAAAAAGCATGGCTAACCGTTTAGGGACTGTAGCATCTGCCACCATCTCCCCAGAACAATTTGGTTTTATCCCCAGAAGGTCGATTTGGGATTACGTGCACTCTGTGGCTAATGTATGTCAGTCCACAGCCTCCGGGGCACTTGTATTCTTGGACCAAAAAAAGGCCTATGATAGAGTAAACTGGGAATACCTAAGGGCCTGCCTCCATCAATTCCACCTACCCCCTCGCTTCATCAACTGGGTGATGCTGCTCACGGAATCTGCAACAATGGCAGTGCGTGGCCCTGGCTTCCTAATGGAAGTAGTCTGCCCTCAAAGGGGCCTGCGACAAGGGGACCCTCTCAGCCCACTCTTATACAACTTCAGCCTTGACCCACTACTGCGAAATGTGAATGCCCAACTCACTGGGGTCCATGTGCCAGGACAAGCCCCAGTCAAGATATTGGCGTTTGCAGATGATTGTGTGGTTGGGGTGTCTAATAATCAAGATGCATGCGCGCATGAAGCTCTCATCTAGGAGTATTCCCGGGTAAGCAACGCGGCACTGAATGCCTCCAAAACCAAAATCATCCTCCTTGGTCAGTTTCAGAACTGCTGGGCCCCAGCAATTAGTTCCCAACCTGGCCCATCTGCCCGCCCACGTCCACGCCTTACTAACTCAACACACACCGCTCCACTGGTGCTCCCCTTCATGCCACGTCCTACCATAGGACCAGTGCGCCATCTGGGCTTGTGGATAGAGGCAGGCAGATATGCGTCAGCAGTAATGGAGTGCCGTATTCTGGACAACGTGACAAAGTGAATCGCCTCTCTCAGAGCCCACCCTACTTCCCTTACTGGCAGGGTTGTTTTAGCCAACTCTATGCTCCTATCCAAAGTCTGGTTCAGAGCCCACGCCATCCTCTTCTCCCCAAGCTTCTTCAAATCCTTGTATGCCTTGCTGCAAAGATGGCTTTGGTCAGGCCGCCCTCCACCAGTGCGGCTAGAGGTCATGTTTGGCCCACATCATCATGGTGGCATGGGCCTGCTTAACTTCAAAGCCCATGCTGCAAGATCCTGGGCACCTGGATTGCGGCCATCACCGCTCCTACACTCCCATCCCAAAACTGGTCCCGTGCAGCCTGTTCCAACTTCTCCTGAGCCTTGGGCCTCAACAATCCATCGAGCCCCCACTCCCTGATGAAATACCTCGCATCACACACATCGGCCACGGAGCCTCACAGGACTAAAACCCACTACAATAGAATCCTACTTTCCATGCGGAGTGCAGAGTGGAGAATTTGTATTAGCGGAAATACAACCCAGAGAGGCCGCCCCTCTCCTCAGTTCACACAAGAGGTACAGGGGCTATCCATCCATGATGGCGTGATCTCCATTCGGCCCCATGTCCTATCCAGGATGGACTACCTGGACATGATGGACATCCCTTATTCCATTGAGACCCAAAAAACAATCTGGAAATATGTACATCACCCTCTGTTGCAGCCTCAAGTCCGCTCCCAAGTGTGGCACTGCCTGAGGCGGGTGTATCATACAGCTGAGCGCTCTAACGCTTTACACTCATCCTGTGTCATGTGCGGCCAGTATGGAACGCTGTTCCACCGCCTGGAGAAGTGCCCCACCTCTAAAGTGATATGGCGTGAAGTTCAACGTCTGCTGGGCCAGGATCAAACACATCCCTTCAGTCTGTCAAGAGATATGTTTGCTCTATCAATGGCCTCCTCTTTTCCACCCTCCCTCCATGCTCTAGTGGTTGCAATCGCCATGTGGACCATCCACACGATTGTCTTAGATGCCATCGCAGGCTCCACCCCCACCCTCCCAGAAACTGTCCACAGATTCTGGTCTCATTTGGTGGACCACTTTCAAGTGTGGATGTTTGGACACCTCCCACCGCGTCGCTGACAGCTGGTCTCCTCCTGGTTCCCAGTCTAGTTCATCAAATCAGTCCCCTTCCTCCACACGTGCTCAAATTTGGCTACAGCCCCTTCACACGTTCCCTCCCCCTCCCCGTAAGTGGTGTTCCCGCTGGCAACAAGAGATAGCATCGCTTCTCTGGGGTGCCTCCCCCGGTACTAAGTTTATCTGTCCTGAGTCTATTCAGAAGTGTCCGTCCCATGGTCGGCCTTCCCCGCAATAAACAAGGATTTATAAATACTCTATACAATATTTAGTGCCTCTTAATCCTTCCAATGATTGTATATAATGTGCGATCTAGGCCTAGGGCCTCAATCCTAATCTTTTAAAGTTTACCCCTTCCATATGTCATTCATCCTTTGGGCCTGCTGCATTTCATTTTTTTCAACTTCTGATTACTAAATACTGTCATATATTCTTACTATCCATGGACTTCGCCTTAACCACCTATACTCTAAAAATTTCAATGGTTGACTAGATGAAACACGTCAAACTTAAGATAAACTAGTCATTCTTTTCTAATGAACTCTCTGATCCATTAACCCATTGACCTGCCACGTCATAGCTAAGGCCACAGATTGTATGTCTCAAATCATAATCCATGATCCACTGAAAATGAAGCGCGCCTATATTGTTCATACAAACCATTTATCTGCCACTAATTTGTCGCAATTCAATGCCTTAACAAAGCCCTGACTCTTGTCAATGATGCACTGTAAAAAATCAAGTTTCATCAAATTGTTAATAATTAGTCAAAACCATGAGGCACTTGACTTGAAGTAGAGCCCTACTTCAGTTCTTTATACTGGTTGACTCTATGATTTGAATATACATCTCATCTCCAATGGCAACACTGCATGACCATTTAACTTAAATCAGTGTTCCCAATCCAACTTTGATAACATGCAACTCCATAATTTAAATATACATTCCCTATCAAAAGGAGAATTGCATCACCTTTGACTCAAGTTAAAAGCTAAATTTATCTTCAATACCATGCAACTTTTCATATAAATTAATAAACTATCTCCCCACTGGAACATCATATTTCTGATCAAATGAAAACGAACCTGCATTTAAAGCTGAGTATATAATTGACTCTCTAAAGGCTTGCATCTTCTGACCCCAGAGGGTTCATCATACTCCCTTTCTATCCCACCCTAAGGGCTGTCCTTGAATGAACTGCGGTTGCCTCCATTTCAGCTATCCAGACTGTCAATGGACCTTAGGTACCTTCTTGAACTTCTACTTTCTTCACATTAACCCTATAAAGTCTAACCAAGAATTGTATAAGTGGCTGTTTCTTTATATTCCTTGCTCTCCACTGGGTCCTGACTCACCAGACTGAATACCAGTACTCCTTTCATCAGCCGCTTGCATGATATTGTTGGAGCATGAATGTACATAAAATTTATTGGGCATAATTATTTGGGAAACATATAATTTGTTTATGTTAAACTTATCTTTTGGGAACTTCACTGCATTTTTTTGGATTTCACATAAGCATCTATAATCTCTATGGATCAAGGCAACTCTCCATTGGGGTTGTGATGTATTGTTGTGATGGCAACGGGCCTTGAGAGCTCCATCCATTATGTTATTTTGGTCGATTTTACTTGGCAGGCTGTGGTGCCAGTCTGCATTAAATATTCCTTGAAATCTCTAAAGAATCACCATGGATGATTAGATAGATCTTTGTATATTCTTGTGGTTTTTCAGCAATGAGTATGCTGATTTTGGGAGTGGTTATTTTCACTTCTAGCAGTTGAGGCCTCATGTGCTCAACAGAAGAACTCCATGTGAACTTTTGATGATTTCCAGGACCCCTAGGTTTCAAATCAATTCTCGTCAGGCTTTCTCCCATAAAATAACTCGTCATTAAATTTATTTGATCAGTAATTGCCTGCCATAATGGTCCTAGACGGGATCAAGAGGTTTTAGTTTTGATGTGGTATAATGATCAAGCCATTGCAGATGAAATTCTTAAGGTTGAGATTATGTAAATATCCTACATTGTAGATAGTAATACAGTTAGCTCTATCAAAATTTAATTATCAATTCAATACTATTGAGTTATCTTGATAGGTTATTTATTCCTGACAAGAATTGTTGAATTTATACTCCTGATTCATAAGCCAGTAATGTTTGGTATGTTGTAATCCTATATAGATCATAAGCCTAATTATAATAATTTACCAAAATATAGCTGGCCTATATTTCAGGATGAGGATATACTCCAAACTTTACCCAAAATATACGTCTAGCTATAATTTTTTAATAAAGCTACTCACATCACACTTGGTTTTGTTATTACTTGTAATTTATATGACCTCACGTTGGGTGTGTGAAGTCAGGTTTTGAATGCCCAATGCATTTTTCATTTTTGAAGCTGATTTAAGGAGGCATAAAGAACCTGAGCCTACCAAGACCCAATGTGCATCTAAAAACTCCTCGCAAGGGGCTCTATAAGGTTACATGAGGAGAAACTCAAAAATAAAATCACACAGGTGACTAGAGTCCTAGGCTGTAAGTCTGAGGACCCAGCCTCTCTTCTTATATTGTTTTAAAATTCTTCCACATGCGCAAGAGAGGGCTAAGGCCTCAAGTGGAACCATTATCATTTTGAGTGACTTTACTCATATAGTTGAGGAGTATGGTTCACTGCTCTGGCCCTTAAAGATCCTCACTATGTACCCCACTGTTCAACTTCTTCCTTAATGGAAAAATTGAGGGGGTATTCAGAAGGTATCCCAGATCAGGGGCCAACAGCAGGGCTCTAAGACTCATCTTAACCCAAAATGGTTCCCACAACCACTCTGAAATGGATAAAAAAACACTCTAAACATAATTTTTTCGTTAGTCATGGAAGTCAGATTGTTTCAAATGTTATAAAGTTATATATCGAAAATAGATACCCTGATTCAGACAATTATTTTTAGGAGTTATGGATATAAATTAATCAATAGGGTTTGGATCATCATGAATAAGACTGCACAAACTAATCAATCCAAACAATTCCAATTAAAATTGTTTTCATCAAAGGATTTTGATTAATTATCTTAGGAATCCACCATTAAAACTTTAAAAAGTGTATCAGAAAAACCTAAGAACCCTCCCAATTCATGCTGTGCTTCCTAGGACAATCAATCAATAATACTTAAAGATGCCCGTTCGCCAGTTTTACACCACTCCTCAATCAACACTTCCCCTCTATTATAAAGACAACAGCTCCTCACATGGTCTGTTGTTGCTTCATTCCTTATGTTTTGAACCTTATATATTATATATATATATGTTTATCAATTGTGTTATGGACTCCACCTAAAGACTTTTTCCAATAAAAATCTTTCAATCTTGAAAATCATGTTGCAATTTGCATTCTGCCTCTGATGATTTTAGAATAGCACTCCAATCCATTGATTTAACATCTTGCCGCGTCTTAGAGGAAGTTGTGTTGAATCATGATCCTGATATAAATTTAAATCTGCTGCACACAGAGACCGCCCTCAAACCTAATATTTGCTCACTAACTACCTTTTTCTTGGTGCAGTAGACCAACAAAGGGCTTTCTAATATGATGATTCTGCCATATACTGTTATTGAGCAAAGAATTCCTGTCATCCCAACTAAAAAAAGGTTCTCAGTATCTGATCATCTGGAGCATCTATCTTTGAGGCCATCTGTTGGGAATAATGGAATTGCGCTGATATGGGAGAGATTTAATTGCGTATTGATTCACAACAAGACAAATGGAACTCTACCAATTTTTAATATTGAAATTAAATAGAATAATGTGCTCCTAAAATAGCGTTTGAAATCTCAACCCTTTCCTGAATCCTTGAATTACCTGACAAAGAAGCTGATTCACTTGACAAAGATCTTGCCTTTCATAGGTCACCAGAAACCTCCGCTGCAACAAAATGGCCTGAGTAATCCAATAGCCTTTGCATTCTGCCGCGCGGATCAAGAGATCTTCATACCCAACTCAATCCTGATTCTCTCACAAGGTCTATCCTAAACAATCCCAAATCTTACATAACCCTATAAATATCTCCTATTTCTGATCAATAAAGGTACCTTCAGTTTTGTATAGTTGTAATTACTAAAGATTTTTTTTTCCTGTTTAACAGATATCCTGATAGTTTGAAGTGAACAGAGATTGCCTCAACAATATATTTCAATTGAGAGAATGCCTTAAGGATGAGCAACTCTAAGGAGATCCCCAATAGAGCTACATTCACCTAATAATTTATTAGCCTTTGAAGGACCTGACCTTAAAAAACAACAAAACCTGAAACTATTGCTCCCTGCCAGGTGTTTCTAAGACTACCTGGTGAAGACCTATCTTCTAGATGAACAATTTCAGTGACAATAGCCCTACAAATATGGAGGAAAATCAGAGTTTGATATGATTGGTCATTACCAATAATCAAAACATGCCTTACCTCATACCTTAAAGCTTAATTTAACGCGACCTTGTCCCTTACTAATTTAGCCCAAGATTATTCACTTTACCAAATTCAGGCTGCCAATGTCTCTAACTTTGTCTCAGCATTACTGGATGAAATTATCACATCTGGTGGGAGATCAAGACATAGCCAATCTACATGAATTGTTAGAAGCCTAACCCATCTATATTCCCCTCTGATTTCCCTACCAATGAGTAGGTTAGCCTGAACGGAAATCTATCTATGGTTGCAAAATCACCCCACTTTGCACCATCAAGTGCAGATAATTGGGCTAAACCACTTGTAGATCTAACGCAACACAGACTGTCTCATCAAATTTGTTCCCAGCTTATTGAATTGCATGAGCCGCATCAAATTTTGGTTGAGACAATTGCAAGGCCATTTTGGATAACTTCAGGAGATCAACAAGATTCAATGTCACTTGGCCAAGATTGACAAGGTGGTTATATGATACCTGCATGGTGAGTTTTCTCAATGAATGACCCATGCATCACTCATATGGACCAGAAACTTGAAAGCGCTTTGTATAATCTCATCGACCAAATCTTTGAGAATCACTAAACCACTATTTCCAAAATTGCCACCTTAGCTTCCTGGATCAGCAGTTGAGAAAATGAACCATTATGCCACCGATCCAGAAAGTTATTATTCAAAAAGGACCTCCTGGCGAAACAGGACCTAGTGGGAAGGAAGGAGAACAAGGACCCCTTGGCCTTAAGGTCCCCGTGGTCCTCCTGGATACTATGCACTTATAAGGCCTTTGTTTGATGAAAACCATAAAGCCCATATTAAGGCTCTTGAGTGACAACTATAACTGGTAGCCCTAGGAGCAGAGTTGACTATTGAAGGGGACCATATTGATGCAGATCTAACCTTTGTCTCCTTATACAACAAGTATGTGAAAATGACTGCAACATGTTCCAACTTGATTGATTCCCAAGCCCAAGTGAAAAGCCAACATGATTATATGAATTCTAAGTGCAAACAAATGAGGCTAAACAAGATACTCTCTTCTCAATTGGCCTCCCAATCCATTAAGATTGAAAAGCTATGTCGACTTCTAGATACCAAGGCTCCACTTACGCATGTCGATGACTGTTACACTGCTCTCCAGGATGATAGGAATGAATTTCACCGCCAATTTGATAAGTCCATTCCTTATACTGACATAAGTACCATGGAACCCACTGAATCTAAGTGACCACATTCGCTGGCTATCCATGTCCTCTTTAAACCTGTTAATACCTTACCCAGCTTTAAAGAGAAGTAAATGCCCAGGACTGAAACAATTCAGTCTCTCTTTTAGTGTATGAATGTGCAATGGAACCAGGTACGGATCTCCAGAAATGTCACCACAACCAAACTTGTCTGGATGGTAAAGCTCAGAATATCATGATGCCATACCTCAAGAAGTGTACCACTTGGGAAGCTATAATGGATGCTCTCATTAATCAATTTGGAAGTAACCTCTCTATTTATAACTTCTAAACATGCTTTTATGCGAATATGGCCAAGATGTGTGGAATATAACATCGAATCTTCTAAATGGTTTTATCATGAAGCCCAGGCCCTTACATCCTGTGATCAAGTTAACTTAGATGACGCCATTGCCACCATCATATCAGCATATCAGCACAGTCCCAATCTTGTGCTCTACTTCCAGAATGCCAAGAAGATGTATAAGTCTATCCTCAGTATCAAGGAATCTATAATCGTTTTACTAGAGCCAGAAGTGCATCACCCATCTAATAAAGGGAACTGACCTCACATTTATGCAGTTGGACAATTACAAAGATCTAATACTGTCACAATCCTTGCTCTTATTGTGGAATATTTGGCCATCAATAAAGCTCCTGATTAAAGAAACAGGATGATGAAGCGGGAAAAGTGTAGTCAGCTTAAGGCGTGAGGCACCCTCTGGTGATGCCGCGTTTCAATATCAATCTATTGCCACTCCATGCACTGAATGTTACTTTCAATCCAAACCTGACAAATTAAAAGTTCCAGACTCGCTGGTTTCAAATAAAGGTTTAACTTCTTCTTACTATGCCCTTTCAGGACCTCTTCCTCCAGGAAATTCTATTTAATCAATCTCTTATTTTGGTATCAAAGTCACTTTATTATAAGTAGTCATCCATAAAGTGAAAATTTTGGCCATAGTTGATACTAAATCTCCAGCTAACATCATATCTTCCCAACTAGTAAAATAGATAAATATTTATCCATATCAGATCCACACTTTAGATTTCAGGGCTGCAGGACTGCATCAGAATCACTCTTTAAGCGACTACTAATCCCTACTGCTTCAGTTTTGATCTCTGGTAGTGATGGCCCTGGCAATTATGCTAGAGAAAAAGTGGATACGGCCTTCACATAGGCACACAATTCCATGTTAAATTTAATAACCAAATAATCCATATGAGCTTATATTTTTCTAAGTTTGGGTATAGCATCCCCCTAGCTGTAAAGGATATTTCTAAGAAAAAAATGGAAGATAAAGCTTAGGAGCTGTTTGGTAGAACTCACAAACTGTATCAAATGGCTAGAATACTGAGTAGTTGGACCAAAGGCAAAATTCCCACCTTCCAGTGCAGAAGTCCAGGAAGGATGCTTATGTATACAATTAAACGCGTAACCATACCTCCAAAACCTCATATTCTAGTTGACACTGGACCCCAAGTTACCGTACCACTAGATCATCTGCTGGAGATTCGTGGGGATCCAAATCCAGCTATGTTTATCCCTTTCAACTGCCCTGGGGTGTTGGATCCAGCTTACTAAGGCCCAGAAACTATTTTATTGTCTAACTTCACTATCAACTGATGCAGATAACTTGAAACTGAACTGTTGTGTATGTCAGGACTCTACCCTCTTATCAAGTTGAGTCCATCCATGGGTATAGAGCGTTGCATGATTTAGGAATTGACAAAAATACAACAATAAACTGAGTTGAAGTAGAGATAGGTTAAACCCTCTTCTTTGAGAAATAATGAAAGGCGTATGCTTTGATTGAGGAGTATGCTGATATCTTTTTCCACAGGGACAGACGATTTTGTAAAGATGAAGGTGGTGCAGCACAGTTTGTTTAATGTCGATGAATTCACGTAAAATTCAACCCTACTGGAAGTCTATAGTCAAAGAAGCCCAGGTTATGGAAGAACTAAAGCAACTCCTAGATGCCAGATTGCTGAAACCGTCACAAAGACTCTAGGCCTTTCATTGCTTCTTGTGAGAAAAAAAGGATGGAGGGCATCAGTTGGTAATGGATTACTACTAGCTAATTGCAATCACTCAAAAGGACAGCTATCCACTACCCCAAATCAAAGATTCATTATGACTCTTAAATGGATCTCGGTTTTTCTTGGCAATGGATCTCGCCAGTGGGTGTTGGCAGTTTGGGCTTGCACCGATGATAGGAAGAAAAGTGCCTTATAAAAAGTGAGGGGCTATTTGAGCCCACTAGCATGCCGCAAGGGCTATGCAACACCTCAGCTCATTTCAGAGGTCGATGGACTGACTACTGGGTGATTGAAGTTGTTGTTTGTACTAATTTATTTATATTATTTGATGGCTTTCTCCCGTTTTTGATCAACATCTAGCCCATCTGAAGGAGGTTTTTGAGCGTCTTTACTCTGCTTCACTGAAGCTGAAGCATGCCAAATGTCAGTTTTTCAGACCAAAATGGAACTCCTTGGGCATAAGGTTACCCAAGAGGAATTCGCCACTACAAACAAAGTTATTGCTATTGAAAAGATGACTTGACCAAGCAGTTAATGTAATACAGGTCTTTCTCAGATTAAACAGTTATTTTTTTAGTACTAGATGGTCCCAACCCAAGGGGGGATTCATCGATGTCAGATTAAACAGTTATTACCAACTATTTAATTCATCTTTTTGCCAAAATTTTTGGACCATAAACTATTTGATTCATTAATAAGTCCCATTATGATTGGGAGAAACGCAACAGCAAAATGTTGATGTTCTAAGGAAGGCTCTTGCTATTGCTTCTGCATTGGTGCATCCCAAGTTCAACGGACAGTTTTATCCTTTTTAATGATGTTAGCAACTTGGCGGTGGGGGTCATTCTGGCTAACTCAATGTATATCAAGGTGACCACCTTAAAGCATATGTTATGATTTGGCAATATGGTTGAGATACGCTGGGAGATTTTGTTCAGGGTCAAACCACTGAGCAATCAGATGGTTGATATGGAAATTGTTGGTCCTCATAACACAATTACAAATTTAATAAAATATGGAGCAATTGCCCCAACAACACTTCTTAATTTTATCTTACTATTTAAAGCGGATACTCGCTGTTCTGCCCTCTCTCTTCTACTAACAATTTCCTCCTTTAATCATCCAATCTCACTTATATATCAACAACTTTGGTTAATACAGGTCCTTTGGCTTAGACTATTCTGTTCTTCCATATTCTCATTGGCTCCAGCAGAGTATAGTATTCTTAAAATTCCTATCACCTTAGTTTGAGGCAATCTACTCAATATTCATTGAACGTCAACATTGCCTTATTACCTTATTTGGAGGCGATCCAATAATAACCCTTTCTGACCCAATATTGCCTCATCCCAAGGCGCTCAAATATTTGTACTCTATAAATCATTTCTGGCGGATTCTAGCCAATCTGCCATGGCTATTTCAGAATTATCGTCCATTCATATCAGGATCTCAACATTACCCACTCTTTGACTAGATAATTAGTTTCCTATTGTTTATATTCCTGAAGGAACTCTGCGTGCACTCAGTTAATAATCTAACTATATGTGGGGTCCTTGATAGTATAGGCGTCAACACCAGTTTTCTTGATTATTTCAACGGATTAATACAAGTGCTGGCTAATTTGTTCTTTCAATTGAGCCCATATTGGTCTTGGAATAGAACCATATCCCCATCTTTAAACTGAGCTAACTCACTACGCCGTACCTGATCATCAGCCTGATTCTTTATCTTCTTGGCTAAGCTTAACGAGTGCACTTCAGTTTGCAGCTTAATTAACATGTTTGCTAGGTTAGTCAAGTAATGTTGCGGATCCATCCTGATGGTATCTTCCATGTAGACATAGAGCTGTGCCGGAAGAGCTGGGTGTCATCCATATAGTAACTAAAAAGGACTCTTCCCCGTGGTAGAATGGTAGCTAATATTGTAAGCGAAGACGGCGGTGGAAAGGAGGGAACTCCAATCTGAAGGTCAATCTGCTACCAGTTTGTGGAGTATGTTCTCCAAAGTCTCATTAACTCACTTGATCATCCCATTAGACTCAGGGTGATATGGGGTTGTCAAAACCCCACGGATGGCCATCAGCTCATCTAGCTTAGGAAGAATGTGGGAAGTTAAGTTAGTTCCGTTATCAGGAAAGATAAACTGATGGCAGCCATGTTGGATAATACATCCCATGATAAATTTGGCCACTGTGACCTCCCCTAAATCCTTAATAACCAGCGCTTCTACCCACTTGATCAAGTAATCAATCGCCACCAGAATGTTTAGGATTGGTTAGCTCCCATTGAAAGAGGTCCAATGACATTAAGGGAACCTGTATACCAAGCAAAATATGGTTCCACTAAATGATATGAAGTCTTCTTGTGGAACGGTTTTTCCACTTGCCACTGGTGGCAGCAGGAAATGGTTTCAAGCATGTTGAAGTTCATGCTCTCCCAATAATGCTGAGGGTGCAACAATTCCAAAGACTTGCACACGCCACCATGTCCAACTGACTTATGTGTGCTCTGGATAATGCTAGGCTGTGCTGAGGGTTATGGGAAGTTCACTGTGGAGTCTCCAATACGTTTGTACATCTCGCCATTCTTCTGGAATGTATTAGCTCACATCTCATTTAGAACCTTAATAAATAGAGGTGGCTCATCATCATATTTTCCGCTGAGCACTTTATCATAAATTATGTCTTTCAGATATAAGTACTGCAATTGTTAGTAGCATTGACAAGAAATTGGCGTTCTGGTGTTTTGCTCCAGGTTGGTGGAGTATCTCAAAGTCATAAGCCTGCAGTTTGAAAGCCCATCGGGCTAGACGCCCTTCGGGCTCCTTAAGATTCTGTAACCAGCATAACGACGCATGATCTGTTACAACTTTAAACTTCACTCCATGCAAATACACCCTAAATTGCTTATACACGTAGATCACCACTAAGCACCTTCACTCATTCACGGTATAATTTTATACTCATGGCAGTTCAGGCTCCAACTGCAGTAAGCAACGGGGTGCTCCTCCCCCTTATCTTCTTTTTGGGATAGGATCTCACCAATGGCAGAAAGGAATGCATCCATTTGAATGATAAACTCTTTATCAAACTTGGGGTAGCGCAAAACTAGCGCACTGCTTAAAGCCATCCAAAGTGTATCAAAGGAGCATTGTCAACATTCCATCCATTCAAATGCAACATCCTTCTTTAATAACTCAAACAGCGGGCCTCCAATAAAGCTGAAGTTGCTTACACTGCATCAGTAGTAGCCGACCATCCCCAAAAATACCTGTATGTCACGCTTACTGGTTAGCGTAGTCTTCTTTTGGATAGCCTCCACCTTGGCTGGTTGAGGTTTCAGACCTGTCGCATCTACCACAAAGCAAGGTACTCCATTTGGTCCTTGAAGAAGTGGCATTTATGGGGCTTGATCTTGATGTTGGCCTCAGTCAGACGGAAGAGTAACTCCTCCAAATGGCTAAGGCGCTCAGAAAACGTGCGGGAGAATACATTGATGTTGTTGAAGTACATGAGAACACATGACAGCTTTAGATTGCCAAAGATAGTGCCATCGCCCGTTGGAACATAGCCAGGGCGTTTCACAGCCCTTGAGGCATATGGGTTGGTTGAAAAAGCCCTTTTGATGTGATTATGATGCATTTCTCCTATTTCACCATAGCAACTCAATTTGCCAGTACCCTGATATCAAATCCATCGCTGAGAAGTAATAAGCTCCTCCCAACCAATCCAAGGCATTGTTGATATGCGTTTCAAGGAGTATGAGTCCTTTTCAGTAATGCTGTTGAGCTTCTGGTAGACTATCACTATCTTGTTGGTACCGTCTTTCTTTTAATAATTAGAATGGGTGAAGCCCATGGACTCTTGAATGGTTCGAGTATCCCTTGCTCCAGCAGCTTATCAATTTCCTCAGTGATGACTTCTTCCGCTGCTCTAGATCAGCGAATTGGCTGAGGCCTGATGGAGGGATGATCATCCGTGTCCAGTCATTTTACCACTCCCCACATCCACCCTAAATTGAGGTTGTTGATGGCAAAGATCTCCTTATATTTTTGAAATAAAGCTATCAACTGATTTTTTGGTCATCCAATAACCCCATAAAATTTCATGAGGTACCACCGCCATTATTATGAGCTGCTGTTTGATGGGTAGACCAAATTCATCCAGTGACCCAAACTTATGAACATGAAGGACCTCCTTAACAGGGGTCAAGTGTAAATATGCCATTATTTGGTGCTGGCGGATTTGCATTGGTTCATTTTGTAGATTCTCTTGTAGCACTTTGATCTTACCATGACCCAGTAGTAGAATGCCTGAAGCCACGTGTGGCTCAAGTTGTGATTGCTGATAAGTCCCAATGACCTCCCCATAGAGCCACGTAGCTCTTCCACCTCTAACTCAGTGTGTACTATTACTTGGTGACTGGAGGGGAATGATATAGGCCCAGAAGCTCTGAGCGGCAGCCCTTGATATAAATATAACTGCTTGGGGAGGGCCCAGGTCTTTCTCTTCAGTCAATGGTAGTGAACCATAATTAACCCATCACTATATAACAGGTTGATATGTCCCATATGCACCAGATTCTTTGGCACTCTACTAGAGGTAAAGTAAATTGGGATCTGCAGACCCAAAATTTCGAAGATCTCCTCCGTCATATCAACAACAGCTCCAAAGTAAGCATGAAAGCAGTTCCAATTAACAGGTCATAATTACTGTTTGGCAACACTATCACTGGAACTACTATGACTACCAACATGAACAATAAAGGTAGTGCACTGTACACTCCCTCAGAGACCATATTTTGATCCAGCAGTCATATACAACATTCGATGTTCTAATTCAGTTTTTAGTTTAAACTTCATCATTAACTTAGTGATAACTATGTTGACTGGGGCGCCTGTATCTATTATAGCGCGAACCTGGTTTTTTGCTACAAAAATGTCACAGTATGTACACTCAGAATAAGATTTTTGACTGTTTAATACGTGGACATTTAAGGTATCTCTTTTCAAGGAAGTTCATTACCTCCTAACCAATTTTGGGGTATTCTTTGGCAATAGCATCTACCGGGAGGGTGACATTTACACCTTTCAGGGAAAGTGCATCTGAGGATGGGTCCAGCTCATTTGAAGCAACTTGGTCGAACATTTGGCAGGTTTATGGCTTTGGTTGCTAATGAGGTCCTTCTTCTGTCACAGCTTTATTTTCCTGTGTCAGTACATTTACTCCTCTGACTGGCTGCTACTATAAAATACCGTCATCATACTAGGGGACTTCATTTGGATTATCTATAATAGGTTCAGGTTGGACATTTGTGGTTGGGATAGCAGAAGTAGAGAGTCCTATCTCTACTCCGCTTTACTTTTCCCTGGTAGTATTGATCTTGCTGAACGTAGTAGACCTGACGGTTGGGGCAACTTCAGGCATGGTGGCCAGGGCAACTGCATTTGGAACAATCACCCCATAGGGTCTGCGTCCTTGGCTCTAATAAGATGGCCCAGACCAATAAGCTGTTTGTTGACGTTTGTTGTACCCAGGGCCAGGTCAATAGGTTGGCTGCTGACGTTTGGTGTAATTAGGCCCAGTTTGGTAGTTGAACTGTTGATTATCATAAGAAGGTCCTTGGCGTAAGTTGAACTGCTGGGAGTAACTTTTCAAAAGATGTGGTGGATGATTATAATAAGGCCGGGGGCTACTAAAAAGGATCAGAATAGGATGGGATATTCCCCCAAATAAGAAGGTCCAGAGACAATGGCAGTATTTTTTGCACTGTATTAGGTGGATGAAAGGTGGCAGTTAGACGGCGAAAAAACTGGATAAGTTTGAGCAGGGGCACGTCGTCCTCCAAAATTGGAGTCATGATGTTTTAAAGCTTGCAGTATGAATTCACCGCTGAGGTCATTGCTATGCACACATCAGTTTCAGATAAAGTCCCCATCCCTATCAACACATAGGCTTCCACCATAAATTGGTCAGCAAAGGCAGAGAGGGTCTCATTGCATTGTAAACCAATGGTCTAAAACTCAGCCTTCCACTGTGCTATCTTTGTGGTACCCCTTGACAACTGCAACACAGTATTCTTATCTTCTTGGTATATAACAGAACTGCTTGGAAGGTAGCAGGTAACTTGATCAGAACTCTCAACATCCAAGGCGGATATCAGCAATTTGTCCTTCTGCTAATCAGAGGCTCCTTCTGCTGCAAATTAAGATCATTTAAAGAAACCGTGGATGTTTCCATTGCAGTTGAATGTAGGTAGCTTTTCAATTTAGACCTCCTCCTCCCACTCATAACTACAAGCCTTAGGAGTGTACTGCGTATTTGTTTGAGGCTCATAGCTGTGATCTCAATGAGGGGCTGGCTTGGAAGGGTCAGCTGCTCTCAGGGTACATAGGGCTCTTCAGAGGGCAGTAATGCCATCACCTGGGGGTTTTGTTGGGTCAAAACATAATCATCCCCATACAGCCGACATGATTTGAGCAGCTCACGCTGCATGCGTGTTCATAGTAAAGCTCTTCAACAGGGTATCCAGTCTCATATTCATTGTAAAAGTATCCTTCCCAAGTGACCCCTTGCTCTTCCACTTCCCAATGTGGATTAAGCGGGTAAAAGGTAGAGGTTAACTTCTTCTATGTGCAGTGTAGACACTCAGTAGCATCATCCAGGCAATTAGTGAGTTGCCTGTTCTGTTGTCCGAGTATTCTCAGCTGACTATCTGCACTTTCAAGTTGATTCATTATGTCATCAAGCTCCTGAAGGAGCTCCTCTTATTTTTGATCACGGCGTCCAGAACTAGTTTGAGTTCTGCAGTTTTGGCAAGTGCAGCTATTTGGTATGATTTTCCTTTAGTGTAGGCCTGATATGCCATGGCTGCGGATTAAAGAAATTTTTATTTTATTTGTGGATGTTCAATGGGCCCCCTGTAGTGAGCACCACTGTTATAATTTGGTGATATGATTGAGATACGCCAGGAGACTTTGTGCAGGGTTGAACCTACTGAGAAATTTGGATGGATGATATGGAGATCACCAGTCCTCAGAAAACACTTTAAAAATATAATTAAATGTAAAGCAATTGCCCCAATGACACTTCTTTATTTTATCTTAATATTTACAGCAGATATTTGCTGTTCCGCTCTCTCTTCTAACAATCCTCTTTTTCAATCATCCTATCTCACTTGTATATCAGCAATTTCAGTTAATACCGCTCCTTTGGCTTAGACTTTTTGGTCTGCCATATTCTCATTGACTCAATCAAAGCATGGTACTCTTGAATTTCCTATCATCTTAATTTGAGACAATCTACTCAATATTCATTGAATGTCAACATTGCCTTATTTGGAGGATATCCAATAATAACCCTTTCTGACCCAATATTGCCTCATCCCAAGGCGCTCAAATATTTGTACTTTATGAATCATGGTGGCGGATTCTAGCCAATCCGCCATGGCTATTTTGGGCTTATCATCCAGTCATATCAGGATCTCAACAGCATAATTCAGTAAGACTTTAATTTGGGCGGAAAGAAACTTCACCGTAACTGAACATGAATATCTGGATGTCTTGCTGGCCATCAAACGATTCATCCCTTCCTGTATCGGAATCATTTCACCATAGTGATGGACCACGCCTCCCTACTGTGGCTACAGCAAATGAAAGATTTCATTGGACG
Source organism: Massospora cicadina (assembly GCA_022478985.1). Classification (NCBI taxonomy): domain Eukaryota; kingdom Fungi; phylum Entomophthoromycota; class Entomophthoromycetes; order Entomophthorales; family Entomophthoraceae; genus Massospora; species Massospora cicadina. Next base: position 114,178 of record JAKSZP010005357.1, read on the forward strand.
ATTACCTTATTGGGTACTTGGACTTCAGAGTTACGATTTTTTAATTTTCCACCATGCCTGAATGGTGCATCAAAACGCTATCAGATTATCCTGGATACCCATACTGAAATTCTATGCTTCAGAAGAGGATTGGATCTACAAACTCAATGTATCTCTTAAGAAATGGAGATGAGAACCCCCGTGATCTAGCAGCAACTGAAGAAAATGGCTGAGCAGGCTAGGTTAGAAATAAACTGTTGTATAAATAAGTTGAGACAGTTTGGCTGCCATATGTCTGACTATCCACTAGAAAAAGTCCGCTCTGGATACAAATATGACCGTGCGTCATAGCATGGTAAGGAAGACCCACCAATGGCTGAAGAAAAGTTGTTACTGGGATTAGATGACTGAGACTATCTAAGACGTCATTGATACTTGATTCACGTGCGCTAACCAGAAGCCTCCAAATCTGATATATCAACACCAGGTCATGGGTCTACGTCCCCATTTGCCATGGTTAGTATCAGTGTTATTGGCCCCTTGCCTATGGCTATGTATGGCCATTGTACATTAACTTAGCGGTTGACCACTTTACAAAATGGGTGGAGGCCATCTCCGTTGCCTTGACCACCTCTAAAGCAGCAGCATCCTTCTTACTAAAGCAGGTCTTCACTTGCCACGGTAGTCCCAAGGTGCTGCTCTATGATAATGGTAACAACTTTGTTTCTAAAGTGATCTCTGATCTCAGTTCATTGATGGGCACCTATCACTATTTTACGTCACCCTACCATCCTGCTACCAATTGGGCTGTAGAACGAGTGAATGGTACGCTAGTCGCCATCTTCTGTAAGATGGCTCAATATGATCCTTCATGAGGTAATGAATACCTACCAGCGGCTTTACCAGTGTACCATGTTAGTTACTATCAAATTATCAATATGGCCCCTTTTTGAACCCTTTATGAATGAGAGCCTATTCTGCCCTCAAGTTTACAGCCTATAATAGAAACTTCTACGCCTGACACTACCAATTTTACAATGCAAAGTCTGGCTGATGACTTGCTCAGGTTACAAGCTTTAGCCGCTAAGTCCATGGGAACTATACCTAGACAATAAGCTGAACGATGCAATTCCAGAAACTAATTTTTTCTGAATATCAATTAGGAAACCTCGTCCTGTTCTACCATCACCAACCTGGAGGATGGGTCCATAAACTTGACATGCTATAGTTAGGCCCTTACTGAGTGATCTATTGACAAAGACCAGAATATTCAATTGCCTCTGTTAAATTGAGCTCTGTTATAATTGAGTTCATGCCAAATTCCTCCAAAGTTATGTCCCTCCTTGGGAAGATCTTGAGGGGGCATTATCAGGAATAATGAGAATCACGTTGATATGGATGAGCTTTGAACGCCTACTGATTTTCAACATGACCAATGGAGCTCTTCCAATGTTACCTGACAAAGTGTAAGTCTCAGGGAATGTCCTTTGGCTCTCAATCGCTCCATCTTCCCATTCCCAAATAATAAAGATACCAAAGAGGATGGCGGTACCCCTCATCACTCAGGGCGACCTCGCTCACATAGTATATGAGCAATGGGTAACATCTCATCCACTTTGAATCCCACCCCCAATACCCACACTTACCTCAGCAGAACTGTTATGGGGAATTAGTAAAATCTGTGCTGAGTTTATCAATCTGAAATTGGTCAGATTTAATTCAGCTGGCAATCTGGTGGATGCGCAAAACTTGAATGGCTGTAAAAGCATAAAGGATGAGATATCAGCCGGATCACCTGACAGTTCCAATTCATTCTTCAGACCAGTTGGACAAATATTGGGTGCTATCGACATAAGTTCAAAGCCCTTAAATAGCAATTTGGGTGCTGCATCTGATATGCCGCTCTTGACCAAACAAATTATTAAATGACCAAGCACGGGAAGGTTGGCTGTCCTGAACCCGTTTCACAACCTAATGGACCTGTCCCTATAAGGGATAGCCTTGGGGGATTTCTGTCACCTGTCAGGCCAAACGCCATTGTGCTAATCGTCAGAAACGTAGTTGAGCCCTGGTTCAGACATTTGAGGTTGAATTGACAGAGACTCAGCCTGCCGCCAAATTTTGTGATGTTGGTTCTTAAAGAATAAGCCCCCCATTCCCAAACAATGCGCCAGTCAGGTCGAATTTGTTGGGCCCTGACCCCACCCTGTCACTACCCAGTCGACCACTATTTAATCAGTTGCATGGCACTGAGAAAATTGTTGGTCAATTTTCTTACTTTCCTTTCCTAATAAAATTTTAACAAAAAAGAAATTTTTATTTGTTTATCTTCCCCCTTAACCGCATCCCAGATGGCATTTCTCTGGTGGTCTGTCGCCCCACACTTTGGGTGGGCATTACCAATTCTTTTGGTCACCATGGGTCCCTCTGTCGCTGATTGGGTCCAGCGAGTACTCCTTACCCTGCTGCTACATCACCACTTCGTTGTATCACCTTTACTGGCTCCATATCAAGTCGCACAGTTGGCGATGCCCCTGGCATTCTGGCTTGCTTTATGGATACTCAAGCATCCTGACTGGCAGGCTGGTCTAAACTTCTTCTGCCATTTCCGTGACATAATTGACCAACCATTACTTCCAGCCATTTCCCCCTTGATTCTCAAATTGGGCGCTGCAGTGGTTACCCTCTCAACTATGAACGACTCTGTTCAAGCCTAGATTGAAGAAATGATTTCTCCCGCACTGGTACTCCCAATTGTTGCCCCAGCTAAAAACCCTGACCCTGGGTTCAACATACCCGCTATCTCTTCAGTTGTTCTTGAGCTGGCCAAATCTTAAAACAAACAAAATTCCTCTTATTTCCTTATTACTATGAGAATCAGTGTTGGTCCTCATCATGTATCCTTTGAAGCTCTGGTGGATACTGGAGTGGTGGGGAACTTCATGAGCATTGAGTTGGCACAACAATTAAAATTGGAAATGGATGTGGGTGCCTCAGTAATAGTGGCCTCATCTGCTTACCAGTCTTTGTATGTTGTTTGCCAGCCGTTACACTTCTCAATCCACCAATATAACTTCTGCGATCAGTTTTTGGCCATGCCAAACCTGGTATTCCCGGTGATCTTGGGTGTGGGATGGTGGCGTCAACAACATGTGAAGATTCATTTAGAGTCTAATACATTGTCATTTACCAATGATGATTCAGAGAGAGAGTTCCCTTTGATCAACACCCTCAAAAAATACAAGGAACCAGCTCTATCACTACCTTAGTTACCTCTGTAGGCATTCCAGCCGATTTCCCTGAAAGCCTAATGCAATATCAGGAAATTTTCAATATGGAAAAAGTGGACTGTCTGCCAAAACATTACAGGTACAATTGTGGATTTTGAACAACCGTGGAATTGTGAACATCCACTGTCTGTTGTATCCTCATACAGTGGAGGAAGAGGTTTCACTCAATACCTGGTTAGATGAAATGTTAAAAAAAGGCTGGTTGTTCAAAGAAACCTCTCCCGCCGCCTCCCCTATTGTATTTTCAAGAAAATTGGATGGATCACTCCGTCCTTGCATAGATTATGGTCACCTGAACAAAATATCAGTTACAGATCCCTACCCATTGCCCTTAGAACAGACAATCATTCAGGCGATTGACAAATCCCATGCTTTTTCGAAATTGGATCTGGTGAACGCTTTCAATCAAATTTGGGTGATGGAAGGCCAGGAATGGTTGACCGCAATCTGGATGAGGCGAGGAATTTTTCAATTTTGCATAATGCCCTTTGGGTTGAAAAATGCTCCTGCTACGTTCTAATAAATGATTGACAACACGTTAGGGGATCTCCGGTTCTCTTGTGCTATTGCATATATTGATGATATCCTTGTCCATTCCCCAACCCCTGAACAACATGCTATTGACTTGGAAGCGGTGGTGTCCGCCCTGCATAAAGCAGGGTTGTTCCTCAAAGCTTCCAAGTGCAAGTTTTATAAGGAAGTGGTTACCTTTCTCAGAAAATTAGTTCTCAAAGAATGTGTCACTATCCCTCCCAACAAATTAGATGTGATCTGAGAATGGCCAACTCTGACTATACAGAAGCAACTTCGGATTTTTTGGGAACTATCATTTTTTTGAAAAAATTTTCCCCCGCACTTTCTCAGTTGGCCGCCCCACTCCATCCCCTCACTGGGAAAAATGTACCATTTTGTTGGACCCCAAATGTCAGCAGGCTTTTGAATCAATCAAAGAGGTGTTCATGTCTCCTCCCATTTTAAAAACGCTGATCCCACCAAACCGTATATTGTTGCATGTGATGCTTCATTGGTAGTTGTGGGGGCGGTGCTGCTTCAGGACCATGACGGTTTTGAACATCTGGTCACTTATTTTTCCCAAAAATTCACTACTACAGAGCAGCCTTGGGCCATCTATGACAAGGAACTGGTGGCTATTGCATGGGCTTTAACTTATTGGCAATACCTGTTTCAGGGTGCCCGTCACGAGCTAACAGTTTGCATGGATCATCAGGCTCTCTTGTATTTCCGCAAACCTCAAAAATTGGTGCACTGGCAGGCCCAAACCTATCAGGACCTGTGTAGTTTCAACTTCGAATATGAATTTGTCAAAGGTGCGCTCAATGTCCTCCCCAACTTCTTAAGTCATAGCCCTGCTCACTGCCCCTTGGAATCTGAGGAAGTGGATCTTGTTACCATGATTCCTGCCACTCAGATCCTGTCGATCATTCCCTCCATTGTTTCCTCTGCCACGTTGTCTCCCAATGAACCATTATTGGCCCAAGTGTTGGCCGCTCAAATGGCTTGCCCTGAGGGCGTGGAGTTGGTCAAACAGTTGACAAACTTGAGTCCCAAGCACCCTCTATATTCTTTAGAAGAGGGGCTCATTTACTTCCATTCTTGTGTGTGAGTTTCCCCCCTCCTTCGCCTAAAAGTATTCCACGCACACCATGATCCTCCCACAGTTGGACACCCCAGTAACAAGAAATGCATTGATCTGATCAAGCATACCTTTAATTGGGCAGGACTGACCAAAGAGGTTCCAGCTTGGATCACTGATTGTGTTACCTGCGCTAGGGCCAAGTCAGATCGCTCCAGTAAGAATGGCCTCCTACACCCTTTACAGCAGGCAGAAGGTCTGTGGACCTTGGTAATTGTAGATTTTATTATCGATCTCCCCTGTTCTAATGAGTTCACAGCAATAATGGTGGTGGTAGATCGCTTCACTAAATTCTCCCTTTTTATCCCTTGCACTTCTGCGATTACATCAGAAGAAACTGCCCATCTTTTTGTACAACATGTGTTTTTGATGTTTAGTCTCCCCAGGAAATCATTAGTGACTGGGGCACTCAGTTTACTGCACGCTTTTAGAATGAGCTCCTATCAATCCTGAAGATAACCCCCTGTCGATCCATGGCATATCACCCCCAGTCTGATGGTCAGACTGAGCGGGTTAATCAAGTCCTCAAACAATACCTGCATTGCTATGCCAAGCAGCGCAGGATACCTGGTCCGGTGACTTGCCTCTCACTCAATTTGCATACAATAATGGGATCCACGCCTCACGGGGTTTTCACCATATAAAGCAACGCTGGACTATAACCTATCATTTTCAGTTGGGTCATGCTTGCGACCTGAAGTTCAAGCTGCTGTGGATCATGCTACCCATATTTGTTCAACTCAAGCCTTGGTATTAGAACACCTCACCAAAGCAATCGATGACTATAAGTGATTCATGGACCATAAGCACCTTCCAGGTCACAATTTTATGGTGGGTTATTACATCATGCTTGATACCCGGCATTTGCAAATTCAAACCCCTTCCCACAAATTTGCCAGTAAGCGTTCAGGCCCTCACTTAGTGGAGCAAGTATTGGGTAATGGGGCGTTCTTCCTGAAGCTTCTCGCACATTGGAAGAAGCACCCAGTCTTCCATGTTTCCCAGTTGTCGCCCTTCAAAGGTGTAATTCCCACAGACCTGAAACCAATAATCATCAATAGCGAGGAAGAGGCTGAGGTAGAAGCTATTTTGGAATCTCACAAATCGTGGTGTTCAGTTCAATATCTCGTGGCCTGGAAAGGATACCTGGCTTACAAAAATAGTTGGGTCAAGGTGCATTATTGCGCGAATTGCATGTCTCTGGTTGAAGCCTTCCATGCATCCCACCCTGAGGCGCCCCATCCCCTTCAGAAAATCGCAACAATTATGGCTATCAAGCTATCTAAAGCACACAAGAATGTGGCTCTGGCGCAATTTCCCAGTGGGGGTGCCATTCCTTTGGAAAAGGAAAGGGTAATATAAGTCTCGGGGAACATCCTTTGGCTCTCAATTGCTCCATCTTCCCATTCTCAAATAAGAAGATACCAAAGAGGATGGCAGTACCCCTCATCACTCAGGGCGACCTCACTCACATAGTAGATGAGCGATGGGTAACAGCTCATCTGCTTCAAATCCCAACCCCAATACCCACACTTACCTCAGCAGAACTGTTGTGGGGAATTAGCAAAATCTGTGCCAAGTTTATCAATTTGAAATTGGTCATATTTAATTCGGATGGCAATCTGGTGGATGCGCAAAACTTGAATGGCTGTAAAAGCATAAAGGATGAGATATTGGCCAGATCGCCTGATGGTTCCAATTCAATCTCCGGACCAGTTGACCAAATATTGGGTGCTATCAACATAAGTTTGAAGCCCTCAAATAGCAATTTGGGTGCTGCATCTAATATGCTGCTCTTGACCAAACAAATGGTTAAATGACTGAGCGTGGGCGGGTTGGCCGTACCAAACCTGTTCCCAACCTAATGGACCTGTCCCTATAAGGGATGGCCTTGGGGGATTCCCATCGCCTGTCAGGCCAAACGTCGTCATGCTAATTGTCAGAAACATAGTCAAGCCCTGGTTTGGATGTTTGAGGTCGAATCAACAGAGACTCAACCTGCCGCCAAATTTTGTGATGTCAGTTCTCAAAGAATAAGCCCCCCCCATTCCCAAACAATGCGCCAGTCAGGTCGAATTTGTTGGGCCCTGACCCCACCCTGTCACTACCCAATTGACCACTATTTAATCAGTTGCATGGCACTGAGAAAATTTTTGGTCAATTTTCTTACTTTCCTTTCCTAATAAAATTTTACCAAAAAAGAAATTTTTATTTGTTTATCTTCCCCCTTAACTGCATCCCAGATGGCATTTCTCTGGTGGTCCATCACCCCGCACTTTGGGTGGGCATTACCAATTCTTTTGGTCACCATGGGTCCCTCTGTTGCTGATTGGGTCCAGCAAGTACTCCTTACCCTGCTGCTACATCACCACTTTGTTGTATCACACTTCCCAGCTCCATATCAAGTCGCACGGTTGGCAATGCTCCTGGCATTCTGGCTTGCTTTTTGGATGCTCAAGCATCTAACTGGCAGGCTGGTCTAAACTTCTTCTGCTGTTTCCATGACACAAAGGCACTGACTAAATTGACAAAGATTTTGCTTTTCTAGGTCACTAAAAACTGCCACCGCGACCAAGAAGGACTGTGTACACCAAAAGCCTTTGCATTCTTCCACTATAATCAAGAGATCTCCATACCCAACTTAATCATTATTTTCTTGTGAAGTCTATCCTAAGAGATCCCAAATCTTGCATGGCCCTATAAATATCTCCGATTTATGTTAAAAAATGATACCTTTGGTTTTGCTTAGTTGTAATTACTAGAGATTTTTTGGTGTTTTAAACAGAGATCCTGCTTGTTTGAATCAAAAAGAAATTGCTCAACAACATATTTCCGTTGAGAGACTGCCTTAGGTACAAGCAACCCTAAGAGATCCCCGCTGGAGCTACATCTAATAATAATTGAGTAGCATCAAAAGGTCCTGACCTTCAAAGAAAACAACAAAGCCTGAAACCATATACCTTAGTTCATATCTATATATCAATTTAACGCCCTGACACCTTTACTTATCCCATGTGGCAGTTTGTTCCAATTCATCAACAACAACATGATTATTGATCTTACCCAGTCTATGAATAAAATTGATTGATTAAATTTGCGGACTTGATGATTTTAATTGCAATTCACTACCCCAGAGTTAGTTTGTTGACTATCCGCAGCCTATTTAATTATTTGAGTACCTTAGGAAATTTACTAAAGGCCAGAAACTGCAAGCTTAGGAGGAGATGTTTCCACCATGATTTTATCCTTGAGGTTTCCCCAGAAAACCCTGAAGGTGTCCTATTGCAGCCATTTGGTTATTTATGAGGCCTTCAGTGCATTTACAAAACTTTATTTACACACAGAAAACTCTAGAATGTCAAATCTTCAAGTTGTTAGGGAAGCTTTGCCACTGGCATTATGAGAATTCTACTGGATTGTGACACACTCATACTGAAATTCTAGTCTTCTCTTGTTCAGCCAAATCCATGGCATTATGCACTGACCAATAACTTCAGCGTTTTTCCCTTCTCCTTGCACTAGTGAAGCAATCACTTACTTATTTACAATGAGCCTGAACTCTCTCTGTATCCTGGTTTTCTCCAATTAGTTCCCCATCTCATTTATTTAAACCTGAAAAAGTATGATTACACGCAACAACGACCACCCAGTTCCATCAATCAATATTGCTTTTACAGTAAGCTTGGTGGCAGTGGAAATATACTCAGTTCCCTCTCCTGAGATAGCAGAACAGGTTTTAGATGCTTTGGCTAAACTCCAGGTGTGCTTTGCAGCTGATAGCTCTCAGATTCCTTCACCTATTGACTCCCAAAGAAGTGTGGCCCTTATTGGTGCACTGGAAGGGGAAGCTTGCCGCTAAGTGCGAGGAGTGTTGTGTTCTGAAAAATAAAATGGGAAATCACACACCATTACTGAACCTGGTATCTATATTAATACAAACACTTAAATACAAAGCTTCAAAACTCTTCTTCCTCTTTATCCTGAATTAGGTTGCCCTGATCTACCTTCACTTGTGGAAGCCTTTACTTCTATAGTCTCTTCATTTGTGATACCTACAGATATTGTGAGGATATCTTTCAGAGCTGCTCAAGACATAACTGCAACAAGACATCCCTTAGGGTCACCTTTTTTGTCTATGGAGTCAGCTTTCTGACTAGCGCATTCAATTAGGGGTAAACCCTCTAGAGAACTACATCAACGGTGGCGGCTAATTCATCTTCCAAGTTTTTGCTCTTCCACATGTTTAGTTCAGTTTTTATGAAGGCGCTCCCTCTTCCCCCAAGTATAAGGGCTCCAGAAAATGTCCATACAAGATTGCAGTGACATCTCCTTGCCCCTGGATCACCTGAAGACTAAAGATATGTCAGCTGCTGAATCTTATCTTCTTTTAATGGAAGAGAAAATGCTGATGATTCTGGATCCAGAGAACCAAACATAATGTCCAACAAAGAATCTCAGGCAGAAGCTCTTTATGAGCAGAAGCAGACTAATTTAACAAATACTACAGCCCTAATTTCTAATCCAATCTTTACTATGACTTCTAGTACATGGGCAGGATGTTTTCTCTGATGCGGTGGACCCTGGGCCCTACTCCCTGAAAAAGAGTAAAAGAAGGTCAAAGTATTGAATTCCTCATATCCCACTATGACCTCTGACCAGAACAATCTTGTGGATAATTTGTTGGAGAAAATGCATCATAGCACACGGGCTGCTAAGGGTCCTCTTCTCATTATGGGCCTTGCAACGTTTTCTGATGCTCTCTTGCTCTCCGCGATCAATAGTAAGTATTATGCATATCTTTTGAAACTCATTACCTTCAGAATAGGGGCACGTGAGGTTAAAATGCATTCTTTTTTAGACACAGGAGTGGCGGGAAACTTTACAGATTTAAGTTGCACAATTATTGGACCTGGACACTGGAGTAGCCCTTTTATACTAAGCGCATCATCAGAACCCATGTGGTGCCACATTGTCCGGTGTCTTGTGCAATTCTTTGTAAATTAGTTCTGCTTTTGTGATCCATTTTTGGTGGTACATAATTTATTGTACCCCTGTAATCATGGGGGTGGCTGGTGCGTAGCCCAGAAAGTGAATATTAAATTAAAGCTTAACTACATATCATTTGCCAATGGTAGGCATAATGTGTGATTCCTTTAATAGATAATCTTACCCTGGAGTCCTCAATTGGTTTAATCTTTCCTCCCGCGCCATCCCCTATGGACCTTACCCAGATTTCCTGATTTCCTTACACTAAATAAGGGCGCTTTTAACATGAGTCTGGCAACCAGACTCCCACCCCATTCGCTATATGAATTATAGTTCCACCTGATAGTGCACCTGGTTAAGATCAACTGTCTTTTGTATTTAGTACACTGAATAGGAAGACAAATCTCTGGCTATATGGTTGAACGACATGTTAGATAAAATCTGGATCACCAAAAAGTCCTCCCTTATCGCCTCTCCCGATGTCTTTGCTCAAAAATCAGATGGTACTCTTCAGCACTGTTTCAACTACCGCCATGTATTAAAATGGTCCCAGACTCATATCCTCTTCTATTGGAACAATGCATTGCCCAAGCCATTGAAAAGCCTTGGGTATTCTCAAAGCTCATCCTGGTCAACGACTTATCCTGGTGAGAGTTAAGGCTGGTCAGGAGAGAATCACTGGAATCTGGACTAGGCGCAGGATTTTTCAGTTCAAGGTGATTCCCTTTAGGCTAAAAAATGCACCAGCAACCTCACGTCATATTTTTGACAATGTTTTCAGTAGTCACGTTTACATATGCTATCGCCTATAATGACAACATACAAACTCATTGCCAAAACCACAAACAGCATGTTAAAGTCTTTGAAGATGTGATGGCGGCCCTTTAAAAGGCGAGTCTCTTTGTAAAGTCCTCCAAGAGTTAATTCTACCAAGAGGAGGTAATTTCACAGGGAAACTTAGTTCTAAATGATGGATACACAGTCTCTTCTTGCAAATTGGAGACATTTATTATTGGCCAACTACCTCTCAGAAGCAACTTTGGAGATTCCTGGTAAGGTGACCTTCATTGGAGAAGATCTAATCGTCCCTCACTCAGTTGACCGCGCCCCCCACCCATTGACCAAGAAAAAGGCTCTTTCAAATGGTCTGACAGAATGTCAATAGTATTTTGATGAAATAAAGGTAGTTTTACTGACAGCCCCAGTTCTTTTCCACGTTGATGCATTCTAGCCCTTCCACTGTGACCTGTGATGCTTGTCAGTTTCTGTGGGTGTAATATTAATACAATGGCACAAAGATGCAGAGCACTATGTGGCGCACTTCTCAGAGAAATCCACTCTCTCAAAGCAGGCATGAGTTATCTAATATAAAGAGCTGGCAGCATTATCTTGGTCGCTCATCCATTAGAGATACCTCATACAGGGGGAATGATATGAGTTTACTGTGCTCGCTGATTTATAAATATTCGTTGTACTACCAAAAACCCCAGAACTGGCCTATCGCCAGGCATGTACCCACTGGTATCTCTGTATCTTTCATTTTAAGTATGAGTTTATAAAGAGACCTCTGAGCGTCCTGTCCAACATGTTAAGCTGCAACCCTGCCATGGCTCCCAGTCCAGAGGATGACCTTTCTGAGCCTACCACATTTTCCCTCCCTCAAAATCCTCGCCCTGTATCCAGCCACAGTATCTTAAGCTGATCTGAACCCAGAGGCACCCATACTTTTGCAGGTCTTAGCAACTTAATTGCGTTGCCTCAAAGGAGTAAAACTGATGGAAGACCTGGAGACTAGAAACTATAAATGAACCAATATGCATTAGAAGATGAGATGAAGTTTTCTTTTGAGATAGCATTTGGGCTTTACCTTTCCTGTACAAGCATCTTATTGAGGACCATCATGTTTTGCCTGCAGTGTGCCATCTAGTAATTGAAAAAACGTAAAGCTTGTCAAATAGAAGTACAATTAGCCAGGTCCATAAAGTACATTTTGGTATAAATAGCAAGTTGCATCACCTGCGCTCACTTTAAATCAATTGATTAGGGAAGAAGGGAATCCTCCACCTGTTGTAACAATCAGAAGACTTCAGGATGTCAGTTTTAATTTACCTCATCGTGGAACTTCCTAATAAATCTTTGACGCTGTAATGGTGGTTTTGGATAGGTTCACCAAGATCTCAGTGCTCATCACAAGTCACATGAAAGTAACTGCAGTTGAGACATTAGTATTATAATTTCCCACTTTATTTTTCAATGGTTAAACATATAAAAGAAATCTTGAGCAATTGCAGCCCTATATTTATAGCTAAGTTATGGAGCGCATTACTAGAACTATTCAGCATCAAGCACTTCAACTCTACAACATAATTCCCTCAAGTTTAATAGCTAATTGAGAGGTTCAACTTTGTCTTAGAATAGCACCTATTTTGTTGCTCCTCAGCCTTTTTAGATACCTGGGCCACAGACCTAGCCTTAGCATTTTTCCTACAACTGTAAGTCTAGAGACCCGACCTCTTATAATATAACAGGAAAAGGTCTCTTTCAGGAAGAAGAAGGGACCCAATGCCTCTGTGGAGCACTTAACTCAACTGGAGGACTTGGACAATGTATTGGATGAACGTTAAGCACTGCATTGGCACCAAAAAACCCCAATACAGTACCCCATTTGGCTGCTTCTGATTTTGATTGAAAGGATAAAAGAGGTCTGTAATGAGGTAATATAGTCCAGAAGCCTTCATCAGCAGCTTCCCCTCCCTCTGAGCCCCACTCCGCCATCCTTAACGTCCTCAAGTAAGAAAAAAATGAGCTTAAAACTCAGGAAAGTGCTCCCAAGTCAGAAAAGTGGGTCCAGGACACGGAATCTGAAATTCTGGGTCTGAGGAAGCCAATCTGAGTCAGAAATGCGCTTTCAGGAAATTAAGAGATATCTTTTAAAACTTCATCAGAATCAAGCCTGGTGGAACCCAATTCAGCCACACCTTCAATCTGAGTTAATCTGCTTATGTTTGGATTGGTGAGGGTCCCTCCACGGTGGATCCAACGCTTACATTGCCAGAGCCTTTGCAACCTTTGCGTAAGCTGGATGACAAATCCCTGAACCCAGGCTGAGTACCCATGAGTACGTCAGCTATTGCTGCCCAGAAAAAATGTATACCATGGACCCCTTTTCCCCACTTCACATATATAAGGCAACTGCCTCTGTAAGGATCAGTTGTCAGTCCATTTTCACCTTTCCGTTTTAATAAAAACAACTCCCTCCAAAACCTATTATGTGATCTCTGCTGCCTTCTTCATGATTCTTTTACTTAACCCAGCAAAATACGCAGCAATCTGTGTCCTAGGGCCGATGGTCATTGAGTGGGTCTTCCAAGCCATCAATCTGGTGGCCCACCAATTGGTGATTTCGATTCAGGAACTCGCCGTCAGCCTATGACATCAATCCACCACTTTGGGAGAGTTCTCAGATCTGCCAAACTCTTTACAATGACCTGGTTTTCATTTGGCACCTGGTGGACCAGCTTTGGGTCTGCCTCCCACTCCACAAAATAAATTAGAGAATTCAGCATAATACACCTCGACAATCTGCAGTGGTTTGGCGCAATTCAGGTGGAGTGAGGCCATCTCCGCTAATCACAATTTTCCATTTATAGGTGAGGACTTGCCATCCACACAACTGTGAGGTGGAAACCGGGCACTGAACCATCTAGGCCATTCTGCTGGGGGCCAATCTGGCCCAAATCTATTTAAAAAATCGATCTGCTGCACTGGCGACATACCCAACCTTTCTAACCAATCCAAAACCCCTCAATGGACGCAAGATGAGGTCCAAGGCCTCCCGCTGGTTGGAGCAATTCTATTTGATTTGCAAAGCTGATCATTATTTCGAAAATTTTGAAAATTTCTATGATTTTCAAAAAAAAGATTGTGTTGAAACAGTCCAAAATGGGTGGGAAAATTAAGCCAAAGGTCAACAACTTCAAACCCAGGAGGATTGGCTGTCCTCCTTGCCTCTCCCACCCTTGGAGCATGCCCCAGCAAGACCCACGGTTGCCCCATTGCAGCCATTTGGTTTGTTTTTGAGGCCTTCATTATGTTAATTAAATTCTATCCACCTCACCAGAATAATATGGGATCCCTCCTACAACTGCTTAGAACTGCTATGCCCTTGGCATTCTGAGCCTTCCACTGAGTTGTTACACACCCAGATTGGAAGCCCAGTCTTACTTTAATCAGCAGATTCCATGACAACAACAACGTGTTTCACTCATCCAATGGGTTCTCTCTCATTTGAGGACACCCTGAGGTACAATCCCTTATTTCAGATTGGTCCTTGTCTGACCACGATGGTCTACACAGAAGAAGACTATATTACCCACATTTTGGATACTTAAATCTTGTTCAGGAACACTTATCAAAAGAATTGAGGACAAAAGAAGTTTGCCAACTGGAAGAGGTTTCAGGGCACAATATTTCAGCATGCTCTATCGTCATTTTGTATACAAATAATCTGAATACTAAGATTCCCTCAAGGAAGCTAGCTAGCTAATGCCAGGACCCTTCTAAGGGAGAAGGGCTTAGATAATGGGACATACCGCATAAAGTTTCTGGTACACTGAAGCATAATAACATATTCCAACCCTCCCAACTATATCCCTTGAATGGGAGCAACCCACCACACCAGAGACTATCATAGTTGGCGATTCTCAAAAGCCATAGTTGAGGCAATACTGTGCTCAAGAAAAATCAGTAGATCTGTACAATACCTAATCTCATAGAAGGGCCACCCTTGATGCAAAAATAGCTGATTGAGCGCCAAGGACTGCGCTAACTGTAAGGAGCTGTTAGCTGAGTTCCTTTAATTTTACTCCAAGGTACCCTATCCACCAAATAAAATTTCTGCCATCCTTGCCTTTAAACTCCACATAAGGCAAAAACTACGTCCTTGTCCATGTGCTAGGAGGAGGGATCTTTCCTTATCTAAAAGGAGAGAATAATGTAATTCTGGAGACTCAGCCACTTTACTTGGATTTTGAGAAATTCCCCCACAGGTGCAAGAGAGGGCTGAAAGGCTTTAGCAGAACCCTTATCACTTTGATTGACCTTGCTCATGTAGTTGATGAGCAATGGGTCACTACTCTGGCCCCTAAAGATCCACCTCTGTACCCCCTTGTTCAACTTCTTTCCTTAGTGGGTAGTATTGAAGGGTTGCAGGGAGGTACCTGGATTAGGGGCCACTATCAGGGATCTAAGACTCATCCTAACCCAATCTGGTAACTTCCAATCACTCTGAAATGAATAAAAATAGCTCCAAAGGTTATTACTTTTGTGAATCAGGGAAGTCAATTTAAGTCACATGTTATATATTTACAGATTGATAATTAATATCTAAGTCAGTCAATTTACTTTGATAGTTGTGAATATGAATGACCATTAGTAATGAAACCCCATGAAGTAGACTGTGAAAACTATCAATTGAGCAGTAATGATTAAGATTGGTTCCTGAAACTATTGTAATCACTAGTTCAGCACATCTTCCATCAAGACCTTTATGATTGTATAAGAAACTTCTTAGAAACCTACAAACCCATGCTGTATTATCTAGGCTTACCGATTAAGACTACTAAAAGGATTCTATTCCAAAAGTTCTAAGCAAATCCCTGATCTCCTCCTTCCTCTCTTGTATAAAGACAATAGCCACTTTTATAGTCTTTTGTTGATTAATTCCCTAATTTTTAAGCCTTAAAATGGTGGTCCTGTGTTTTCCAATTGTCTCCTTGGACTCCATCTAGTGTGCAACTCCAAGATTTTTTAGTCCTCCAGAAAATCACGCCGCCATTTGCATTCTGGCTCCAACGATCATATTATTCACTAGTATCCATGGCTCCAGAAGATCTTTGTGTCCTAGTGGAAGTTGTGAGAAATTATGCTCCTAACTTAAAATTTACAATCTGTCTCTTGAAGGACACTTAAAACCCAAGATTCAACCCACCAACCACCACTAGCTTGGCACAATCTAGCCAATAAGGGGCATTATAATATGCTAATTATGGCGTACCATTAGTGAGCAAAAAACGCCTGTCATCCCAACCCAAAAAAGGTCTTCAGTCTCCAGAACATCCATAGCACCAATCTTTAGGGCCATCTTCCACAGTTTATATTATAAAGCAATCTGACGCCATGACGCCTAAACCAACCCTGCGTGGCAGTTTTGATCCAACCTATCAACCACAGAATTATCATTGAGATCACCCAGACTAAATCTAATCGATTTGATTCAATTTTCATTTTAATTGATTTAATTTGTGAGCCATTACCCCAGAGTGAGTTTGATGACTATTAGCGGCCTGGTGGCAAGTCTTAGTATCTTAAGAATTTACTAAAGACCGTTGATTGCAAGCCCAGGAGTAGCGGTTGTCCTTCATGCCTTCCCACCTTTTAGTTGCCACAGCAAGACCCACGGTTGCCCATTAAGCCATTTGGTTTATTATGAGGACCATTGGTACATTTTAGAATAATCATATATTTCACAGTAACCCTAGAATGTATCTCCTTTAAATTGTTAGCTTAGCTGTTCCGCTGGCATTATATGCCTTCCACTGGGCTGTTACACACTCATACTTAAAGCCCAGTCTTCACTTGATCAGTCAAATCCATGACATAGGTCTCGTCTATGTTATTTTTAGGATAAGGTCAGTGTATTTTTATGCTTCTTTGCAAAGCCTTTAAGATGATAGAGGCTGGCGAGGTTTGCACACTTAGCACACCTTGACCTTTTAATTTCAAAGAATTGATGTTCCTATAAAAGAACTAGCTGACATTGAGGGTATTCAAGCACCCATGATAGAAATCATAGTCTGCATGTCACCGCTGTTCTAGCGATTTTCTAAACAGGATCTTCTTGACAAAAGGTTGGGAAGTATTGGTTGAAGAGCATTGTCCTAGAATAAAGGGTCAGGCATAAAACAAGTGATAACTTTAGTCTGTTTTCTCATTATGTGGGTTTAGTGGCCCTTTAATGCTTGACTGGGAGCAACATGGGAATCTCTTTTAATAGTATCTTTCACTAAGGGTTCCAGGCGTGGTGGGAATCCCATCTTTGGTGGTCAAGCATGGAATATGATGTTTTATTTGTCATTTATGTTCAAAAACAAAAATCTGGAAATCTTGGGAGGGATTGTTATTGGTCTAAGTCAAAATTCATGATATATTTGTTGCAGATGAGGTCATGAGCATACCAGCATATCATTCCTCATTCAGCAGAGTGTAAAGAGCTCACCCCCAAACTAGAAGAAGTGTGAGCAACTTATCCGCTGAGGATAATGTTTGATGATCCCTTTTACAGATGCAGGCGAGGCAAGAAAGTCAACCAATAATCAGAGTGACATCATGAAAAAATAATTTCCTGGTGCTTCAGAAGATTTACTTAATGAAGATGATGACGTCACCTTAGACACTGTGAAAATCAATCCCTTTTTATACCTTCAGGGAGCCAAAATAATTTGAAACTCACTGATGATGAAGTGATGATTTGACCAAATTACCCAATGGGAACAAATGAGGATCTTGTGTGAATATTAAAAAATCTAGACATTAACCAATTTTGAGAGTTGCTCAAAAACATGGTGTGAGGCGATTCAGTGGAGCGCCATCGCATAAAACATATGTTGATAAGAATATAATTAAATCTGGTAATCAAGAGATATTTAAAGGAGAGACTACCGCCCACAACCCAGAAGCAGGTACAGAAGAAAGAGCCCCTGGACATCCAGGTAAGGGGTAATTGCCATGAGAAGGAGATTTCAGATACATAATTGAGCCAAATGGATGAATTATCTAAAGTGAAATTAGACAACGCCTCACTAGGAAACTTTAAAAATCCCCAGTATTGCTACACATATTCCTAATTTATTTACAATTTATCATTCATATTATATCATTATTGCCCACCAGAAGTATAAAATAATTTACTTTTTACTCTAATAAAAGCCTTTCCACATAATCTCAGTTTTGCCTTTTTGTTTCACTTATAGTGGTTAAGTGATCTTGTTGCCAGTGCCAATCTGGGATTAGCAATTGAGCAGAATATGGTAACCAGTCTGAGATCTGCTCTGTTTGAACAAGTTACTTGAAATTGCGGATACCTTGAATCTGATCTTACAAGGGAGAGGTTGGGTTTGGTTTCCATTGAGTCTCTTGGCCAATGTATAGTGAACATGTCAGAGAGTGTCAACAAGTGAATTGCCATGGATAAGAACAGTTTATAGAAGAGATTAATGCTACAATGGGGTGGCATCAAAGGAGAATTTTTTTCTACAAAGATAATTGTGATCTAAATGAAGGTTGTCTGGTGCCTAATCTGCGCGGAGTAGACCCCTTGAGCAACGGTTCAGCCTCACATGTTAAGTGAGATGAGGTCGGCAAGCTGAATGTGGTGCTCACTACAGGGGCGGCATCATCAGGCCCAAGTGAAGATCAATAGAGCTCTCATGAGCAGTTAGAAGGTGAAGCAGATATGGAAGTATAACACAGAGAAAATTCCTCTAAGCTTCAGGTAAGGAAGGAGGATACAATCTGGTTCAAAATACTAGGACCCTTGATTTCAAAATGAACGATCTAAATAACCAGCTTGGGCGCGTCAAGGAGACAGCAAGAATAATAAAATTACCTTTATGCCTACTGTGAAAGGACCTTCACCTACAATAAAACCGGAAATTTCATTAAGAGAATGGAGGATCAATCTTATTTCTCAAAAAGGAGAATGTAGAAACATTTCTACTTTGAACTATTATGGTAAGCGCTTTTAACAGTATGAAAATATGATGTTTGCTATGAACAAGAGTATATATTAGTTGAAGGCACAACTGTGAACTCTACCAGAATCTACCTCTACTCAGACAGTGACTCAATTGGAGGCACTGGTGTGAATCACTCAACATAATGCCATGCAGCAGATCAGGACTTCCACACAACTGACTACAATGCATGTTTTTTATTAAGAAAGATTTTAACTTCAAACCTTCCTTTAAAACCATGTATAAACCTGGAGAAGGAACTTTTGATGGTCCTTCAGATGTATTAGAACAGCATGAATGGTGCTAGCAATCGCTAAAAGGCTCACCGCCTGCAATGGTGTATGAGTCATGAGGCTCAGGAGATCCTTAGCGCGAGCCTACAACCTGAACTATATTGGTATGAAGTAGATATTATCATAATTTTAAAGTTTGATAGTGAATAAGGCGTCCAAAACATGAAGTAAAAATACCTCCATTTGAAAATGGGCAAGAACAAGTTGGTATAAAACTATGCCTCCCACTATTATCTCAAGGCTCATCAATTGTGAACTACAGGAGCTATAAACTTAACTACTGCGTAAACAGTTCTGCTGAGTTCATTGAAGATGCTTTTAACTCAAAGATGCATATGAGTCTAGTGTTAAAGAGCGCGATGTCCCTAAATTCTATTATGTAAGCTTTACTCAACGTACAAGGGACATATAAAATGAATACAAGGCCATGGGAACACCCCCTTGACAAGTTAGCAATGCTATCTATGTTGCTAAAGACAAGGGTGACAAATCAAAGGAAAATAGTTTAAACCTCCAAAGCGCTTTCCACATTGAGAGTTAACCTGCAATAAATGCCATCAACCTGGGCACTTTTAATGATATTTTCTGTCACTCGCTGCTGAAAATAAGGACACTCCCTAAAGAGGATATCTCTTACGCTGTGAACTGGGTGGATCTCCACACCGAGGGTGAAGATGACTACACGGATGACAATTTGGCTAGCGCAGGATACCATGTGTTAGGGGCACCTAGCGCGGTGGTGGTGCATGCTAGATTAAGATTCTACGGTATTCAAAGATCAAAATCAAGTGATAAATACCTGACACAAGCGAACCATCTTACTCAGATCATAAATTCAGTTAAAGAAGGAGAGAAGCTGGTAATGGTTACTTCAAGAACTTGGAACTGGATGTCAAGGGTACTGTTAAGGCTACAAATTAGCGCTGCCGCTCTTAGACAGTTTGAAGAATCCGCTACTGATGTATTGGCCACTTGAAACCCTTTCAGTAAGTGTGTGATAAAAGTGGTATTGATTATCCAAAAATTTTGCGTCTTAGCAGTACTGGACACTGGGGGTCCAGTCAACATAACATCTTCTAAACTCACAAAGAAGCTGATTTTCATGCCCAACATTGATAATAATGTGAAGTATTAAACTTTCAGCCCAAACTTTACCCGCACTCTAAGAGCCTATTTAACGCTACCTTTACGCTTTAGAGCATAGTATTAATGGCACCAGTAGTGGCTTTAGACAACGGCCATTATATTTTCTTGATTTGGATGTAGTACCTCCTTAAGTTTGCAGCGAAGATTGACTTTACAACCAGCACTGTGAGCATCATGAGTTACCAACTTCAGCTGGTATATAAGGATGAATATGTCAATCCGTGGAAGCATCAAACGTGCTTGTTGAAATTGGATTAGTATATCTACATCTTTAAATACATTCTTGCTTAGAAGTTTTTAAAGCAGTTAACATCCACTGTTAGCATGGAAAAAAGGCTTCCTCTGAGTGAGAAGGACTATGGAGATTTGACCAGGGGGATCAACGCCAGATGACCTGTCAGTTAGTGTGAAGATTTCGCCAGATACCATCTTGGAAGTCTACAGGCGCAAAAGGATCCATGAACAAGAACCTTTAGTTTTACCAAAGTTCTATTTAACAAGCTACTCTGGAGAATTGATTATTGTCTTTAGAAATATCACACCCAACCTATCAGAGTCAAAAATGGACAAGTCTTTGTACTGGCCCAATTATCCAGTTGTCATGGCATTATATCTGTACATGCTAAAGGTTATTTTAACAAGCTTGGGTTTGAGTATATGACCTCTAAATAGAAGAAGGAGATTGATGAGTTTTTTGATGAGTTCAGCGACATCTTTAGTACCAGACCTATAGACTATAGCCTCTGCAAGGGCGAGGTCCACAAGATGGATACCAGTTCTGCTATACTGTTCAACAAGACCCTACCGCTGCTCAAAAGCAAAGGATTCTGTTATCACTCAAGAGCTGAACCAACTAACTGAAGCAGGGCTAATAAAACCATTAGATGTCCCTGGGCCTCTCCTTTGTTGCTTGTATATGAAAAGGATGGAAATTATTGAGTAGTCATGGACTACTGCCATTTAAATGAAATAACTAATAAGGACTCTTACCCACTCTCGCACATAAATGATGCTCTGAAACGCCTGGGCAGCTCAAAGTACTTTTTGGCGATGAATCTACCAATGACTACTGGCAGATAGAGCTCTCACCAGAAGATCAGTAGAAGTGCACCCCAATTAGTATTCAGGGGCTGTTAAAGCCCACAAGAATGCTACAAGGGCTCTTCAATGACATTGCCACCTTCCAGCGCGTGATTTATCACATTTTTGGTGATCTCAGGTTGTCTATCATGTTTGTCTATCTTATTGACACTATTGTGTTCATCCAAACATTCCAAGAGCATCTACATCACCTCTGAGAGGACTTTACATGGTTTTGAGCATCCAATATGAAGTTAAAACAGAGCAAGTGCACCTTTATCAAGGGATAGTTAGAGTTCCCTGGGCATGAGGTCAGCCCTAGAGGAATTTAGCCTCATGATGGGAAGGTGTAAGAAATCGTGGCTATGGATCCACTCTGTATCATGTAGGATATTCAAAAATTTAAAATTTATTGAAGGTACGCTGACATGGGGACAGACCTTAATAATACTCAAGTGAGCAAAAGAACCAAACTAATGAATGAATGGAACAAAAACTAAGACCAAAAACTAAACCAACACCAAAACAAAACTTTACCCAGGCGTGGAAAAGAATACCACTAACCCACCATTTCAGAGGTGGAGGGGGGTCAGGCAGCTCTTTTAAAGGCATACTTTTCAAGACAATATCACTATAGTTGTAAAAACGGATAAAAGTGGAGAGCCAGGGCATTGGGGCATCAGTTTGGTTGGGGCGGATTTGGGTAAAATGTAGGTTACCTTCCTGGAGATCATCTTGGAAGATAGCCTTTATAAATTCTTCTAGGAGATTTTCAGCGTGAAGGCGGGCATTGGGAAGTTGGGAAAAATCGGTAATATTGTGCCAGGTGAGTTTATCAGACGGATCAAAATATGCTAGTTTTGCAGTATGCATGACAATGGCTTCAGCATCATCTTTCAATTTGGTGATTTCTCTCTGTGCTGCTTCAAAAAAATCAGTGGGTAGTTGATTATGCTAAGCCCATCATGGAATTGAGCCACTGATTGGGCCATTGATTTGCGGAGGTCTGGGAAATGGGTGAGGCCACCGCTGGTAAGTTGAGCTGATGGCCACTTTGGTAGGGGATGGCATGGGGTTTAGGAGTGAATGGTTTGGGGTATGGGGTTTTGTCTAAATCAGAATTGTAAAATTTAGCCCAACCATAATTCAACTTGCTGAGAGGTCCACCATATTTCTCATTCATGATAAAGTTACCTGATTCGTCAATCTCAGCCAATAGGTCCCATGAATTTTGGTTCACAAGAAGAGTGGACAAAGAATTTGGGTGGTTAGTAGTCAAATGGTTTACTTGGGCATGAATGGTGGTCCAGGCCTGACTCTGATTGGAATGGGTGAAATTGGGTGGGTTAATGTGGGAAGGTGATTTGGTGGTGGCCAATTTTTCACTCTGGCCCATCAAATAAGAATGTTGAGTGGGAGGTGGCAATAAAACGCCCCATTCAGAATCCGCTGAATGTGACTCAGAAGTCACACCAGAGGAAGTGGCTCAGGGGCAAGATTTTTTGGATGATTAAATCCAAAACAGAGGGGGCAAATTTAGCAACTATTATCCACCCAAGCCTAAAAGTAACGCTCTGGCGCCGCTGTGATATGAGCATGGGAGGATTTGTTGGGCTATGGCAGGGTGGTGTGGGATTATGGTGGCAGTGGCGCGAGGTGCAGCAAGAAGTTCTGCACCAGAAGTCATGGTGAAGACAAGGTTAGGCTGTGTCCCATAAGCCATAAGCCCCACCATCAATTGATTATATAAAACTTGGGGTGGGAGGTGGGAAGAGAGAAACGCAAAGGACACCACCATTGTGGTGTCTGTAGGGAGGTGAGTTTGGTTAGTAGGTATGGGTTTGTTTTTATAAATAAGGGGAGTAGAAGCCGCTGCTACAGCGTCCTCCTCTGACTGGAAGCCAATATTGAAATAGCCCTTAAATGGGTAGAAATTGATAAAGCCAGTTGGTGTAAATGCAGCCTGGAAGTTTAATGATTGCCCTGTTTGCATATGGGAATAAACGCTCATAGTCAAATCATAGGTAAAATCTGAAATTGGAGTGAGGGAGGGCAAGAGGATGGGGGCGAGAAGGGTGGATGTGCGCCAGGTGGAGTGCTAAGTCCTGTGGGAGGAAAAACGGACAGAAGAAGTTGGCGGGCTATTTGACCCCATGCAAATGCATTTGCCCGCAGGGTGGAAAACTCTAGGTGGTGGAGCACCGCTACCCCACATTGGAGCAGCAGGTGGAGGATCTGCAGACATACGTAGAAAAACTGGTGGGGCCAGATGGCGGTGGTAAAATAAACTTTTCTTATAAAATTTGCTTTAAAGTGAGATCAAGCGGCATGTGGGATATTCAAGTTTTTAAAAATTGTGGGATATTACTGACAGTTCATCCCCCATTTTATGGACTTGGCGGCACCCCTCACATACTTGCTCAACAAGGAAATGAGAAACTAGTAGGGCCTGGAACAGGAGCAGGCTTTTGAGGAATCAAAGGCAAAATTTATAAAGGTGCCAACCTTGGCCTACCCTGATTTCAACAAACCATTCTACCTCTATAACGACACCAGAGACATAGGAATTGGAGTGATACTGGCACAATTTAGATGAAGATGAGGTGGATCACCTAAGTGAATGTTATTCCAAAATGTTCAGTAAAGTAGAAAAAATACACTGTCAGTAGAAGATAGTTCCTGGCTGTGATCTGAGCAGTCAAACACTTTCAACCTTACTTTTACAGGGCACATTTTAAGGTAGTAATTGATTACGCATTGCTCTGCTAGTTGTGGAACATAAAGGATCCAGAAGTACTCCTTTCTCAATGAGCCATACTACTTCAAGGCTATGATTTCAAGATCATACACTGAGCCAGAGACAAACACTTAAATGCTGACAACTTATTGTAATTGCCAGTGTTCCACTTAAAAGCAACAGAGAGCAATCAACTCTATGACTTAATCAGATTACCAGAAGAGGCCTGGCAGGATGAAACATATGAAGTTAAGAGCGTTCTGAGAAGGTGTTCCAAAGACACCAAGTGTTAATGAAAACTTACAGAAGAAGGTTTATAACAAGTGGTAACCCTATATTTGGCCCAGTGATTGTATGGAGTTGGTGATGAAGGCCCATAAGCACGTAGGCCATTGTAAATTCATAAAGCGGCGGCATACCTTCAGGAATGATTTTATTGGGAATATTTGACTTAAAAAGTTCATCAAGAGTTAGAGTTATGTGTATTATTATTAATTTTCATCCACTGGAGAAATGCTTTGAGTTACTCCAATCATACCTACAAACCCTTCAGCAATGTATCAATTGATGTGGGGGGACCCTTACCATTTGCATTCAGTGGATTAAAGTTCATCATAGTAGCAATCAACCACTTCACTAAGTGTGTCAAAGCCTCTATGGTCAGGACATACACCTTGAACTCCACCGCTTGCTTCATTTAAACCAAATTAAAACAAGTCATGGTTTCTCTCAAGTTTGCTTTCAAAAAATGGTAGAAATTTTATCTCATATAAGGTATAAAGTTAATGGACCTAGTGGGAGTGAAACAGCAGTCCACCACTCCCTAAACCCCATATTTAAATGGAAGCGTTTAGCAAATCAATGGAACCTTAATAGGAACTTGAAGAAAATGGCTCTCAATTACAAATCAAATTATGATCAGTTGCTGCTCACAGTGTTGTTGGCTTACTAGTTGATCCACCACCAATTTATTTGGGATGTCCCCTTCCAAAGCTCTGTATGGATGAGAGGCAGTACCTCCTACCTTTATTAGAACTGATCATTACAGAAGACTGGAAGAACCTGCCACCTTGAGGCTATCAGCAGGAGGTAGGAAACAAACTTATCAGAATTCAATTGGAAGCTTTTAACAATATAGAGGCGTATATCCACAAGGTCAATGGAAGGGTCAGAGATAAACTAGGCTTACATAGTTTAGCCTAGGGGATAGGTTCTGTTCTAAATTTACAGGGATCACATTCAGAGAAGTTACAGGTATCTTGATTGGGACAGCTGCTGTTTTTGCAAAGAGAGAAGCCAAATACTCTATCAAGTACAACAATAATAATGTTGTATCTAGTAGAGTTCATGCATGGCACTGGAGGTCATTCCCTCAGTTTTGTCTTGGGAGGGGAAGTGTTGCAGATGAGGCTGCGAGGATGACAGTAAATTATTCCTCATCCAGTGGAATGAACAGAGTTCACACAAACTATCAGAAGTGCGGGAACCTTACCCGCCATGAATGGAGTTAGATGAGGCCCATTATTTAGATGCAGGTGAGGCAAAAAAAATTACCCCATGATCAAAGTGACATCATGAAAAATATTTTTCCTGACACTTCAGAAGATTCACTTAATGAAGATGATGATATCTCCCAATAACGCTATGAAAATTAACCCTTTTATATCTTCAGGGGGCCAAAATAATTTGCAACTCACAGATGATGAAGTATGATTTGACTAAATATCCTGATGGGGAACGATTGAGTCTCTCATTTAAATATTACCTAATCTGGACAGCAACCAAACTTTAGAGTCACTTAAAACATGATGCAAGGTGCAACAATGTAGTGCCATTGCATGAACCAGATTTTGATAAGCATGTTACCAAATATGGTAATCATGAAGTAACTGAAGAAGATGCTACCATCCACAACCTGTAACAAATGAAGTTAATAATGATTGTTACATTTTTGACTAGGGTTAGTATTTTCTGAATCCAAGTCAAATCATCTAATAAAAAGATTTTTATTTTTGTCACGTTTGGGATCTGGGTTGTGCCTTGCCCAAATTTTTGATTAGGCTCATATAAGCTTAATCAATATTTTGGGTGATGCCCCTGAAGGGCAGCCATAAAAAGGCGCGCCTTCCAATTCCAAAGCTCACTTTAGAATTTTTTCCCTAGCTTTCCCTCCCTGGGGAGCATTGTAAGTTTCTACCCAGACAAGATCTGTTTGGTGGGCACCTTTTTACTTCCTAGATGAAAAATAAAGGTTGTTTTGGGGTTTGCTTACCTCACTTATCTATTGGTCTTTTTTGGGCTTCCAGCTTTGAGTTGTTTTCCTGTGGTT
Source organism: Massospora cicadina (assembly GCA_022478985.1). Taxonomy (NCBI): domain Eukaryota; kingdom Fungi; phylum Entomophthoromycota; class Entomophthoromycetes; order Entomophthorales; family Entomophthoraceae; genus Massospora; species Massospora cicadina. Next base: position 140,464 of record JAKSZP010005357.1, read on the forward strand.
GGGTCAGGCCATGCACAAATTAGTTTGTTTAACTAACTTGACATAGATATTTTGGCGTTGTCAGTGCACCAAACCTATCTTATACTCAAAGTTGGTCTGCTTTGGCGCTGTCAGTGCACCAAAACATCATTTATTTTATGGCGGCCAGAACTGGGATTTTCTGACTGTTACACAACTCAGAAGCAGGTACAGAAGAAAGGGCCCCTGGACATCTAGGTTCATGACAATCACAATGAGAAGGAGCTCGTGGATACAATAATTGAGCCAAATGTATGAAGTATCTAGAGTAGCAATCAGATGCCGCCTTGCTAGGGAATCTTGAAAATCCCAAATACACTACCTAAAATACCTGTTTATTTTACAACTATTACTCATATTACATCTTTATTTTTTACCAGAAGTATAAAATAATTCACTTTTATAATTAAAATAAAAAACCTTTTCACAGAATTTCAGTTTTTACCCTTTTTGTTTACTTATAATTGTTAATTGATCTAATTGCCAGTAACCAGTCTGAAATTAGCAATTGAGAAGAATACAGTAATCAGTCCGAGATCTGCTCTGTTTAAACAAGACACTAAATATTGCAAATAACTTGGATCTGAGCTGCTAGGGAGAGGCTGGATAGGCTTCTGTTGAGTCCTGAGGGACATTGTATAACAAACATGCCAGAGAGTGTCGCCAAGAGAATCATCATGGGTGTGAACAGTTTACCAAAGAGATTGATGCTACAACGGATAGCATTAGAGGAGAAGTTTCTCTATGAGAATGATTATAATCCAAATTAGGCTGTCTGGTGCCTAATCAGTGCATAGCAGACCCCATGAGCAGTGATTCAGTCTCATGTGTTAAGCTTGCCAAGGTAGGTGAGCTGATTATATTGAAAAACATGTTGGTGCAAAAGTTACCCAGTGATATCTGTTTGATAGGTTTAGGATTCTTGGTGAGCCTCTGGTGCATTACCACATATAAAGTTCAACACTGCCATCATGAGGCCTACTGCAACATCTACCACCTGTATCAACAATTGGGGTCTACTATTAGTCCTGGTTGAGCAACTATGTTTCCAAAATCTTGGATGAATATTCATTTATTAAAGTCATGTTTAGAATTTAGCTTATAAATGCAAAGTATGAAATTATCCCAACACTCTATTATTGGTAGGACTTTGGTGCCACAAAGTGATCTAGGGTTATAGTTGCCAAAAAAATATTATAATCCACCTCTTGTTTGATTTCATGAATACACTGGATCATTTAGTTGACAATTCTTGGACTAATAGCATAACAAGTTGGGAAAAGTAAGGAGAGCAGTGGGGGCTTTCTTAGCACACTTTACCATTTGGGGAAATCCAAATCATCTTTTTGGGGTGTGAATGCTCCTAAGATCTTTATATGGAGATTTTGACCGTCAGGGTATGTTTCAGCACTCCCATAGAGCTTTAGGTTGCTCACTGATCTTAAGGATTAATCTAAATCTTCCTTGGTCAAGCTACTTCAAGTTAAAATTTTCCTGTTCATCCCACTAATGAGAGTAGTAATTTTATTGCATGCTAAAACATTATGGGGAGTCAGATCTATGCTCTCACTGTATCACTGAGTTTGTCAATATTAAGAGATGTTTGTACCCCATCATAATTTGCACATTTTTCCTCAGTGCTGCTCAATCCATGTATCACTTACAAGGCTATAGGCGGTGGGGTGACAATGACCTGGCATTAATTCATGGTGTGCTCTAGATCTTCTATTGGTTCTGGAGCGCATGTCTTGGTTTGGGACTCTTCCTAGTTTGGAAAGAGGTTTCTGACCATTTCAACTTGAGGTACAACCAAGCCTTAAAATTGGGTCATTTTGTGTGCTGAACTGCATGGGCATAAAATTCTTTGGGTCTTTCAAAATTGGTGTATTTTTAAAACTTACCATTTTTGGGACTGGTTGTAACAATTTTTTAGATTTTTCACATTAAGCAATAATCCCTATGAAATGAAGCAACTTTCCATTGAGATGCTCTGGTTTGTTATGATGTTAGCTGAGCTTAGGGAGCAACATCCATTACAAGAAGCTTTTATTATCCACTCTTGGTTCAGTATATCTGCATTTAACTCAAAAATTTTATTGAGTCTATAAATAAAAGCTTAGATGCTTCAAATCCTGCAGCCCCTCGTGCTTTGTCTGCTTGGCTTTTGTTCCTCAAGAACAAACAGCAAAGTACTTCTGTGGCCAGATACATATATGAAATAAGAACTAATTTTTTGTTTATGATATATGGTTGATTAACAAGATATAACCAAAGCTAGCTAGTAACCTTTGTTTTTAGAGTTTAATTCATATGGTAAACTTTCCCATTAACACCAAAATGTCCTCAAGTTTAATTTATGGGATTAAGTCCAAGAATTTAAGGGAATTAAGATTGAGACTTACTTAAAGTTTAAATCTATCATCTATCTATTTAGCTATCTATCAAACCATTTATAATAGTTTTGGACAAGCTTAATTTTATAACTTACTCTTTCAAAAAGAGTTAATATTCACTATGGGTACTAGGATATTTTCCAATATATAGCTAGCAAAGCTTTAGATGTGACAATTATGGTTAGATGAATAGTAAATCATGTTAAAAGAGACTTTTTATCAATAATAATGAGTGCAAGGCTTTATAAAAAAGTTTATTGGGGATATCTACCTATCTTCCCTTTTGGTCTAATTACTGAAAGAGATCTATTATGCCCTGCTGGTACTAAATTCTATGCAGTTATAGAACATATATCCTATGCTTAACTTTGCAGTTGATCTGAATTTAATTTCTTATTTTATTTTACAATTAACAAAAATCATATCATCACATATTTTGCATATGTTCTAATCATCTCTGAGTTTTCTCCTATGTCAGGCTCTACCCTGGCAGGTTATGGTATTACTATAGTGTTAAGCCTTTTATCTAATATTTTAAATTCTAAAAAGACTAGTGTAGTATAAGTAGGTCCCTAGTTTCCTACCTAATAAATTTTAGTATTGATGGATTAGCATATATCATTCCCAACTGGTATGTTTAATTAAAAGAATGCATGAGCATTAAATCAATTTTATAATCCTCAACCTACACAACTTCTATAATCTAATTTTTAACAAAATAAAAAAAATTAGTCACAATTTACATCAATCTTTAACCTTAGACCTTAAAAAAACCTTGAAAACTTATTTTATAAATTTTGAACATGAATTTCTTACTTTAAAACGAAGACGCGCAACTTGAAGGGGTTGCATCTTGGTGATCTCAACTGTAAATTTCCCTTTTAATATATAAAATAACCTAAAAGAATGTAACTGCACACAATGCATGTTCTTAAAGCAGAGGTTAATGCAGTTTAAAGATTTAAAATAAGCTCTTAATCACTAGGCTATATAAACCAATAAAAAATTATGCCTGCAATCCTTTAAGTGTCTTCATATTTATTTCTTGTAAACTCATTGTTCTAGCGCGCGGATCTCATTTATGAGCGTTCTATAAACCATCAGATGTTCGGTTTACATTATCTAGTAACCTTAAGGATCTCATGTTTAAGATACACAACACAAATAATCAAGCATGATAATTACAAAGAAAAAACAAGCGCTTATAAAATTCAAACTATAGTATTTTGATATTGTTATAGAATTACAATATCTAACTTTTCTAAACCTACTTTTATGAATCCCAAATAATATTAGTGGGCGTAATCGTAAAGGCTAAACTTGTACGTAGCTAAAAGTTTTGCTTTACATCTGAAGTGCGCCCAAACGGATCTTTAATCAAGCCTCTATAAGTTAGATGTTATATTTAACTTAATAAAACATATTAAAGCAATAAATAAAAAGTGAAACCTAAATTTGTTTTCGAACCATTCGTTCAGGATATAAAAATATAACCTATAAAATTGATAAAAGTCAAGATGTACAAAAAATATTAGTGATATATCATTAAATCAAGGGAAGGCGGGAAGGTAAACTCTTAAGTACTATTAATGAATTAACTAAGGCTTAGTTGAAAAATAAGTCTAATAGAAAAGCATTAATATAGCAATGAATAAAACAAAATAGTAGTGATGGAAAAATAAAGGATTGGCTCTAAACGACTGTTGTTTCCGTAAGTGTAAACATAAAGTGACGCCTGTGCAGCAAATACACTTAAATTTAAAACAACTCCAAAAAATCATTTACTCAAAAGTTAAAATTAAATGCAGTAGTATTTTTAATCTTTACTAAATAACCAGCGTGCTTATCCTTCAAAAAACAAACCTTAAAAAGCTTTAATCCGATTGTTGTGCTTTTTTTCCTAGAATTCTTCTTCTATTCAACAATCGCGTCCGGTAACGTTTATTTAAGCTCAGAGGAGGGTCATAGGTAAGTTTAGACGTTGGAGATCGACAAAAGATTTGTCATTTCACCTGGAAGATCGGGCTGAAGAAAAAACTCTTCTTCTGCTTCAGTCAAAGTACGATAAGTATTAAGGTTCTTAATTACGTAAAATGACATTCACGTGCGTTTATAGAATCATTGACCTGCAATAATTTTGAATGTGTGGTTGACTGCGCCTGTTAAAAAATTAGATGAAAAAAACATGCAGACCTCAGTGATTTCTGAAAGAAGATGGGCAGATTCACTAAGCCCTATAAAAACTCGCTCAGGAACGCCTTCTAATTCTTCTTGAATTAAAGATGGAGCTTTTTCAAATTACCTGCTCTTAGAGACGCTATAGTGGTTTTTACCGAGGCAAGATCAATACCTTCAATTTCGACAAGATCACCTGAATGATTTAGGCTTTTTGCAAGGCATTTATGTAAGTTTTTTTAATGTCATTGACCCTATGAACTCTAACTTTAACGCAGAGATCCATTTGAGATTTATCTCTTTTTTGATTAAATTTATTGAGCTCATTTTGAAGGTCTAGATCTAGAGGCTCATACTCTAAGTTAAAAGTCAATCGCTGGTTTTGCTAAACACTAACCCTCTTTGTTACCCATAACTTCATCATATTTCTGCCCGCTAATTTCAACATTGTGACTCAAATTTTGAAAAACTCTTTCCAGCCACTTAATTATTAACAAAAGTCGCAAGAAAATACTACCTTACGACACAACAAAAAGGCTAGCTTACTGTCTTGAGGTCCTAAATTCTTAGTTATTAAGAGTTTCTTTAATCGCGTGTTCAGGTCCTTATTAATGAGCTCCTGGACATATAACATATCCGTTTTAGATTCTATACAAATTTTGGGAACCTGAGAAGAAGTTTCCATTTCTTGCTTTAAATAAAAAAAATCTAATTTGGCGATCTAAATTTTTTGGTTTGAAAATATTTAGGACCAGACTTTTGTCAATAAAACTGATATCCTCAGGCAAAAAAACAAATTTAGTTTTTAAATATTATAAGTGTTATCTGCTGAGCATACAAACTAATCACTTTGAGTTAAAGGTTTTTGCGTGTCATGGCGAATGGGATGCTTCACCAGTTGCAAACTGAAAATAAGCTTGGCCACATTAAGCGACGAATCGAGAGAAAATCAACCCCAATCAAAATTGACTAATTGGCTGATTTAAATGACCATAGTAAAGTAGCTAACGAATATACTTCAAGAGTAAAATTTCAGACTTCTATTTAATTAACTCAATAGTTCGCTTGTTAATTCCGATAAGAAGGATCGTCTAATCCGCTTGCCATGAATAAAAATTCACTTGCTAGACACCTCACAATGTTAGACACCAAACTATGCAACAATTAACTGTATAATATTCAATGGTTTCAACTAATCTCTCCAATCTGCAAAAAGATCATCAAGTTTTTAGTAACAAACAGATTTGCTAAGAATATTTCTATAGAATTAGTGTAAATATTTTATATAATTTTCCAAATAGAATAAAAACTTGAAGTCAAGGTAGCTTCAGAAGTAAAATATTATAACCCAACTAAAAGGATGACATGTCAGTTCAATGCCTCAGTTGCCAAGCTAACTTGCTTTTTTAAAAAACATATTTGATTATTATATTGCTATTATTTAGAGTTAGGTGGCATAAATTTTTAGAAAAAGTACCAATTAGATGCTTCTAATATTCATGTTATAAAATCGGCGGTATATAAGAGATACGCTGTAGGATTTTTGCACAGGGTTTGACCCACTGAGCAATTGGGACCAACGATATGATCATCATCCTTAAAACAACCAAATGAACTTTTTAATAATATGGAGCACTTGCTCCCACAATCTCTTTTATTCAATATAATAAATACAGTGGACCCTCACTGTTTCGCTTACTCTCAACTACTTAACAACCTCCTCTTAATCACCCATCTCACTTATATTACAATGGCTTTAGACAATACCATTCTCATAGCTGGGACTATTCAGTTCCACTGATTCTCCTCATTTTGGCTTGCTACTCTTTAATTCTCTATTGCCCTAATTGTAGGTGATTTAATTTGTATTTGTCAAATGTCGACATTGCCTTATTTAGAGACAATCCAGCAATAAACTCATTATAGCCCAATATCACCTCATCTCAAGGCACTAGAATAATCATAATTGATATTATTTTTGGAGGATTCTTCCTGATCTGCCCTAGCGGTCCCATGATTATCATCCAGTCATATTGAAATTGCAACATTACCCCCTCCTTAACTGGACAATAAGGCTCCTATTATTTGTATGGTCAGAAGAACTTCACGTGTACTTGGTTAATGATCTGACCACTTGCAGGATCCTTGATAGTATATGCATTGACCCCAGTTTTCTCTATAACTTTAAATGGACCAGTCCAAATACTAGCCAGCTTGTGTTTCCACCTAAATCTATGTTAGTCATGGAAGAGAACTATATTGCCTTCCTTGAATATTGCTAGCCCACTACAATTACCTGATCAGCAGCCTGATTTCTGATCTTCTTGGCTAAGCTGAAGGAATATGCTTCAGTTTACAGTTTGATCAGAATATTTGTGAGGTTAATCAAGTAGTGGTAGGGTTTCATTCCACCAGTGTCTTCTACACATGAATAGAGTAACACCAGAAAGGCCAGGTGTCACCCATATAGTAGTTGGAAGGGACTCTTCCCCATGGCAGAATGATAACTAATATTATAGGTAAACATGGCAGTAGAAAGAAGAGAACTCCAATCAGAAGGGTGATCTATTACTAATTTTCATATTATGTTCACCAAAGTTCCATTTACCTGTTTGATTATTCTATTAGACTTGGGGTAGTATAGGGTCATCAGAACTCTGCAGATACCTATAAGCTCATTCAGTTTGGGGAGGATGTGCAAGGTAAAGTTAGTTCTATTATCAGTGAGAATGAACTGAGGGCAGCTGTGGCACTGAATAATGCATTCCATTATGAACTTGTCCACTGTAACTTCTCCCAAATCCCATATTGCCCTCGCTTTGACCCACCAGGTCAAGTGGTCAATAGCCACCAGAATATACTTACACTGGTTAGCTCCTGTTGAAAAGGGACCAACAAAATTGATAGAAACTGTTTGCCAAGCAAAGTGAGGTTTCACTAACTGTTATTAAGTCTTATGGTGGAATGGCTTCTCCACTTGGCACTAATGGCAACAGGAAATGGTTTTGAGCACATTGAAGTTCATACTTTCCCAATAGCACTGAGGGCACAACAACTCCATTGTCTTGTGCACCCCACCATGTCCAACTGCCTTGTGGGTGCTCATATTAATTCCTGGCCATGCTGAGGGTCATGGAAAATTCTTTGTAGAATTGCCAATCTGCCTATACAATTCCCCATTCTGTTGGAAGGTATTTGTTCATATTTCATTCAACGCTTTAATCACTTGGGGCAGTTCATTGTCATACTTTCCGCTGAGCATTTTGTCAAATATTATGTCACTTATATCTGCTATAACTGCAATTGTTGGTAATCTTGATAAGCAATCAGCATTTTGGTGTTTTTCTCCTAGTCAATGAAGAATTTTAATTTATAAGCTTGCAGCTTAAGAGCCCATTGGGCTAGCCGCCCCTCAGGCTCTTTCAAGTTCTGCAACCAGCGCAACAATGTATGATCTGTTACAACCTTAAACTTTACTCTGTAAAAGTAGACTCAAAACTGCTTATACATATAAATCACTGCTAAGCACTCTTGCTCAGTTATGGTCTAATTTCATTCATGGCAATTTAAGCTACAACTGCAGTATGCCATGGGGTGCTCCTACCCCTCATCGTCCTTCTGAGACAGGACTGCCCCAACATCAGAAAGTGATGCATCTGTCTGCACTATAAGTTCCTTATCAAAATTAGGGTAGCATAACATGGGCGCACTAATTAGCACCATTCCAAGTGTATCAAAGGCACATTGGTGCCATTCCATCCATTTGAACATGGCATCCTTCTTTAGTAGCTCAAACAGTGGGCCTCCAATGCAACTGAAATTGGGTATGAAGCGTCAGTAAAAACACTATCCCCAAAAACACCTGAGTGTCCCGCTTACTAACTGGCTTAGTCATCTTCCAGATAGCCTCCACCTTGGTGGGTTGGGGTCTTAGCCCAGTTGCATCCACCACAAAACCAAGGTACTCCAGCTGATCTTTGAAGAAGTGGCATTTCTGGGGCTTGATCTTAATATTGGCCTCAGCCAGTTGGCGAAATACCTCTTCCAGATGGGTAAGGTGTTCAGTGAACGTGCAAGAGAAGACATTAATATCATCAAGGTACACAAGTACACACAACAGCTCCAGATCACCCAGAATGGTGTCCATTGCTTGTTAGAAATGTAGCTGGGGCATTACATAGCCCTTGCGGCTTCTGAGTTGGTTGAAAAAGCCCTTTGGATATAATTATGGTGCATTTTTATTGTTCTGCCATGGACAACTCAATTTTCCAATAACTGTGTATCAAGTCCATTGCCAAGAAGTAGCGAGCTCCATCTAACCAATACAGCACATCATCAATATGTGGCAGAGGGCATGAGTCTTTTTTGGTGACACTATTGAGCTTCTGGCAGTCAATTACTACACGGTTAGTACCATCCTTCTTTTTAAAAATTAGGACAGGTGAAGCCCATGGACTCTTAGATGGTTTGAGCATTCACTGCTCTAGCAGCTTGTCAATCTCCTCAGCAATAACTTCTTCAGCTGCCCTTGATCAGCTGATTGGCTGAGACCTGATGGGGGGGATGATCCCCAGTGTCCAATCAATGAACAACCCCCCAAGTGCACCCCAAATCATGATTGTCAACCGCAAAAACCTTTTTATATTTTTGAAATAAAGCTTCCACCCGATCCTTCTGATCTTCTGATAACCCCATAAAATTCTCCCATGGCACAACTGCCAATACACTGGGAGGCAGCTTGATGGGCAGACTAAATTCATCCAAAGAACCAAACTCATGAACCTGGTTGATCTCCTCAACTGGGTTCAGATATAAATATGCTATAATCTGATGCCGGAAGATTTGGAGTGGTCTGTTCAGAAGATTGCTATCAAATTCTTGATCTCCCCATGGCCCAGAAGTATGATGCCTGGAGCCGCGATTGCTGATAAGGCCCAATGATCTCCCTGTAAAGCCCAGCTGGCACTTCCACCTCTAACTCAGTGTCTACTATTACTTGTTGTCAAGAGGGAATGGATATAGCTCCAGCTGCTCTAAGCAACAGCCCCTGATATTCATATAACTGATAGGGAAGGGCCCAAGTTTTCCCTTTTAATTGATGATAGTGCACTGGAATCACCCCATCGCTGTAGGCAAGGTTGATTTGTCCCATATGCACTGAACCCTTCAGCACTCCGCTGGAGGTAAAATAAATTGAGATCCGCTGCCCCAAATAGTGAGGGTCTCTTCCATCATGTCAATGACAGCCATATATTGTCGCATAAAAGCAGTCTCAATCAACAGATCATAGTTGCTATTTGGTAATACTACCACTGGAGCCACCACAACAATGGATCCAAACTGCAAGGGAAGCGCGCTATATGCTCCTTCAGAGACCGTGGTTTCCACTCCAGAAGTCCACACACCATTTGGTGGTCTATGTCAGGCTTTAAAGATAACTTAGCCACCAACTTAGTGGAAACAATGTTAACAGGAGCGCCCATATCAATTAAAGCTTGTACTCAGGTTTTGGCTACCATAATGTCACAGTAGGTGCACTCCAAGTAAGATGAATGCCGGCTATTTACTACATGTACATCCAGCAGTTCACGTTTTCCCAGGAAACTTATAATACCTGCGCTGACTGTAGGATACTCTGCTATAATAGCATCCACTGGAAGGGCGACCTCTACTCCTCTTAGAGGCAATATATCTGCGAACAGTTCTAGCTGGTCTGACGGACTTTGGTCAAACATTTGACAAGCGTAAGGCTTTGGCTGCTCCAGAAACCTTGTGTCCGCCATTTCTTTGACTTATGTTTGAGGCAGCACATTTACTCCCCCAACTGGCTGTTGGTAGAGGAAGGTATTGTCATACTGGGAGGCTTCTGATGCAATTAATACACTAGCTTCAGGTGGGACATATGAATTTGAGATAGCGGAAGTAGAGAGTCCCATCTCTACTCCGCTCTGACTTTTCCCTGATAACTTTGATCCTGTTGTATGTAAGGGATCCGTGATTAGGGCACCATCATCCCATGTGCCCAGTGCGACTGCAATTAAAACAATTTACTCCATAGGTCCTATGTCTGTGCTTAATATAAGTCAGTCAACTTGGAAGGGTATTCTGAAGATGATTGGCATAACCAGACCCACATCAGTAAAATTCCTGCTGTTGATCAACATATTTAGGGCCAAAGTGGTAGTTGGTCAGTTGTCAATCAGTAGATATGGGATGGATGTTGGACTGCAGTGAGTAACCTGGCAAAACTTGCACCGACTGGTTGATTCCCCCACATGATTAGGGTCAGCAACAGCGACAGTGTGAATCTGTTTGACGTTTGATGGTGGAAAGTTACAGCTAAGCGACGTACAAAGTGAACAATTTTAAGAAGAGGCACATTGTTCTCCAACAATGGGGCCATGAAGGTGTAAAGCTCAGGGTATGGCTTCACCGCAGAGGACATAGCAATGCACACATCAACTTCAGATAAAATCCCTTCCCCAATCAAAACATGGGCTTCCGCCATAAATTGCTCAGCAAATGCAGTGAGTGTCTCATTTCGCTGAAACCCAATGGCCAAGAACTTAGCTTTCTGCTGTGACATCTTTGCAGTTCTGCCAAACAGCCACAGCACCATCTCCTTAACTTCTTGGTAAGTAATGGAACTACCTGGAAGGTAACAAATGACTTGATCAGCACTTCCAACGTCCAAGATTGAGACCAACAGTTTTGCCCTTCATCAGTCCAAGGTTCCTTCAGTTGCAAACTCAAATTTTCAAAAGAACCCATGAATATTTCCATCACAATCAAATGGCGGCAGCTTTTCACTGCAAACTTCCTGGAGAAGCTTATCTTGTCTTTTGAGCACAGTGTCCAATGCAAGTTTAAATTCCTCATATACATTGGGCCCAGAGTCTCATGCAGATTCCTTAAGAAAGCAACTGGACAGTGACATAGCAGGCAACTGAGTTTTTATTATTTTTTTACTGATCAATAGGCCCCCTGTAGTGAACACCACTGTTATAAAATTGGCAGTAGATAAGAGATACACCATAGGATTTTTGCACAGGGTTTGACCCAATGAGCAATTGGGACCAACGATGTGATGATCATCATCCTTAAACAACAGAATGAACTTTTTAATAATTATGTTGCACTTGTTCCACAATCTATTTTATATAATATTATAAATACAGCAGACCCTTGCTGTTTTGCTTACTCTCAACCACTTAACAACAACCTCCTCTTAATCGCCCATCTCACTTATATTACAGCGGCTTTGGATGATACCACTCTCATAGCTGGGACTATTCGGTTCCACTAATTCTCCTCGTTTCAGCTTGTTATTTTTTAATTCTCAATTGCCCTAATTGTAGGCGATTTAATTTGTATTTGTCAAATGTCGACATCAGCTTATTTAGAGGCAATCCATTAGTAAACATTTTATATCCCAATATCATATCATCTCAAGGCACTCGAACAATTGTAACTGATATCATTTTCAGAGGATTCTTCCCAATCTGCCTTAGTGGTCCCAGGATTATTGTTCAGTCATATTGGAATCGTGACAATTCATATTATAATTTTTGACATGTATGTCTTATGGCTGAGGATAAGTTCAAAGTCCAGTGTATGAAATGATATCATAGTGTGATGAGCCTATAATATTTTAGATGGTTATAAATTAAGTTTAATTTGTAATCAATACAATTAAATCAATTAAATAGATAAATTAAGTACTATTGTTGGGCAATTGCAAGTCCAATATTTTGAGAAAAGCATTTTGGACAAAAAAGAAAAGTGAATCAACCAAAAGACCATGGCTGATTTGTGGTATACCCTTTGAATTGGGGTAATACTTTTATCAATAATAATAATACTCAAACAAATAGCTCAAGTTTGGTAGCCAGGATATTCTAAATTATTGGCAGAATTAAGGGAGCCCTTCCGAGGTCCCTCTCCATCTTACAACTCATCTATTTCAAGCCACATTGTGGAGACCAGCCCCTTTTATAGGGTTAAAGGAGTCTTGAAGGGTGCAAATACTTTCTCACATGGTGATTGGCTCAAGTACATCAAAACTTTACCTCAAAGACTTGTCCTGCCCACTCTCAACCCTCCATCAGCCCTTCCAATAAAGTGAGGTGAGATTCAAGAGCTCCAATAGGTTGAATCCCCATATTCCCTAATTTGGACTTTACTAAGAAATCTGAACTTTGAGCTTTAATATTTTAAATACTAAGTATTAATTTATTAGGATGGCTCATTTATTAACCTCCCTATGGCAACTAATGAAATATATAAAATATATAATCCTTCTACTTTTTATTAAAAGGTTATATACTAGTAGTCAAATAGCCCCCAAAAAATTTATTTATCTTAGCATTAAAGAACTATATTTTTCATGCTATCAATTGTTTGTAATTAGGTGTGAAAATGCACCAGCGAGACAACAAAAAGCCTAAATTCCAACAATTGGTGCACGCTACAGGAAATAGTACACTACAAAAGCTATTTACAAAAATGGAGGGGATTGGGGTCATTAACCATTGTAATCTCCCCTTTGCCTCTGACCCTCATCTGGATGCTTTAGCCCAGCAGCTAGTCTGCGCCCTGTATCAAATTGAATCAAATGAAAACGTGCATGCCAGGCTTCTTATGAGTCTGCTCCAGTTATTGCCAAACCCCCATTTAGAAAAAAAATTCACCCCAGGAGAAGATAGCATTGCCTAATTTCTTTTTGTATATGAGGCGGTTATGGAAGGGACTACCAATTCCCAAAAAGTAAAGTACATCCTCCCCTGCCTTAGCTGCTCCAATAAAGAGGTGATGGTCCCTTATATGGAAAACCTTAAAGCTTGGGATGAGGTAAAGAAAGCACTCATTGAGTAGTTTGAGTCATTTTAGAGCTTGTGAATACAAATTCAGGCCCTTATGTGCCTTAGCCTGCAACAAGGAGGATCAATTGCTCTTTTGCTAAACGCTTTTACAAAAAGCTCAACCTTTACTGCCTGCAAAATTCTACCCCTAGACAATGCTATTGTGGCTATATTGTCTGGCTTGGCATTTCATCCCTCCATGGCGATGCATCTCTCTTCCATAAAGCGCTCTTTCAAAAATGTACAAGATATTAAGGAGGCCTTGCTAGAGGTGGCTGCTATCTATGAACTTGACACTATGCAAAAATCTCTGAGGCAAGCATCTATGCTGATCAATTTAGACTCTACTATGGCTGTTTCCCTCTGAAACCTTCTCCTGCGGAGTTTCCATCTCAAAATGCTTCTTCTTCCAATAAAGATAGTTAGATGATAATGGCCTTGACAGAGCAGCGCTCCCCTCCGGCTTCAGCTCAAAAACCCAGTTGGTGAAAGAAGTCATCTTTTTTCCATGCCCATCCTTTTCTTCAGAGCGGCTTTCTTAAGTGATTCCCAAGCCTGCTTCTACGCCTAAACCCCTTCCTTGGGTGCCAATCGCCCCCAAAATAATGGGTTAAATGTCCAGGCCACAAAAGCTAAACCAACTGTTTCACAAAAGCACACAGCCACTGATCTACCCAAATCTGGTGAAGTTAAAACATCCACCTCTGCAACGTTATCCCCCTGACCTCTCATCCAGCTAACTCTAGTCTGAAACTTGTCTCCGTGAGGCAGCACAAACCCCTACTATGAAGGTTTTGTTTTGAGCCGTGCTAACTCCAACGCTTCCCCCAAAAGCTAATAGGGTAAATGAGTGGCCCCAGGGTCTCTCCGGAAAACAAGGAAGCCCTAAACTTACCTCACAACTGATGGACTCCCTGATGTGCATTGATAACCCCTCTGATGACGAATCTGAAGGGGTTGTGAAGATATGGGAAATTATGTGTTAGGAGTCCCAGGTGAAGTGGAGGTACATGATCAATTAAACCCAGAGAGAATGGATTAGGCTAGGATCCCCCATCAAACTTATCTTTGGCAAGTGTTGAGAGGTCTTGAGATTATTGACACTGCTTTGACGCTGTTCAGTTCATCGTCACCTTTCTCCATCCAAACCAGAGTGTTCATACCCCGCAGTCTATCCAGGAGATTACCCTGAGACGGCTAAATGACGTGCCTCTACTCTCCGTTTTAAGGAAGTCCTTGCTCTTTCCTCCAACTAGGTGAAGCCTTATCCAAAGTGGAGGTTGTTGTCAATGGAGTGTGGGTTAAGGCTATCCTTGACACTGGGTCACCAGTAAAAGTTGTGTCATCAAAACACATTAAAAAGAACAAACTGGCCCCAATCTCAACTACCCTCAAGAATTTGGGACTGCAGGCCTCAACAACATTTGCGCCATCAGGGCGCACTCTTCTCCGCCAACTGTTTTGGAAAGCTCATCTTGTCAGATCCAGCGATGGCCCTAACTAACAAAACCTATGATCTACTCATTGGTACTCAGTTCATGCTCTAGTATGAAGGGATTATCAACATGAAGCAGGGTTATCTCTCACTTCTTAACTATGAGGTTCCCCAGATATTGACAAATCAAGAGCTTAATAAAAAGGATTATGTTTGCACAGTTGAGTATCCCTCTTCCTCTTTATCCCCTACACTATACCACAGCAGGATGACATACAAAAATGATTCCTCATTCAGTGGACGCCCTAGAGGATATCACTTAAATGCTTCTAAGAGGTGGTCATCAAGGCTGTTGAACAAAGGGTAGTTGAAACGAAGATTACCGTGAAAATCCCACACAACTGCCTACTGCAATTAATTACCATTGACGGAGTTAGTCCGTTGGAGCCCAGAGTTTTACCAGGCGTATTAGACTTTGCCTATCAGCGACCTAAAAAACTTCTGTTAGGGAATCTCACCAAGAAAGATATGGTTTTTAAAACCATCAGGATATTGGAAGAGGTATGCTAATTCCCCTTGAGGAAACAAAGCAAGTTCACTGTATTGGATCTATGGTGAATATGGGGTTACCCGCTGACCAATCTTTATGTACCCTACCTTCTGTTCATATCTCCAATGAACTAACCCCGGCTGAGCTGGATAATGTACACACCCTGCTCAAGGCCTACAATGACATTTTCTAAATCGGACACTGAATATGAGAACATGAAGGGTTGAACTCATATAATCGACGTTGGTGAGCTTGGCCTATCTACTCCAAACCTTACCGCAAATCCAAAGTTGAAAGGCTATAGATATGGACGGAACTAAAATAGCTTCTGGATGCTGGGTTGTTGGTGCCTTCTCAAAGACCTTGGTCATCCCCACTCCTTTTGATAAAAAAGATAAATGGAGGTCATTGGGTAGTGATAAACTACCATAAGCTGAACAACCTCACCAAGAAAGACAGCTACCCTATCCCCCACATTGATGACGCTCTGGCCCAACTATCTGTGCTTAAATTCTTCTTCACCATGGACTTGGCTAGCAGGTATTGGCATATGAACCTTTCTCCATAGGATCAGGAGAAGTGCATCCTTATCTGCAGCGAGGGTTTGTTCCAACACTCAACTACCTCAGGGGCTGTGTAATGCGTCTGCTACTTTTCAGTGGGCTATGGATCACATTCTCCAGGACTTAAGCTAATCTGTATGATCATCTACCTCGATGACATCACCATTTTCTCCAATATGTTCAACGAGCATCACAAACATCTAAAGGAGGTGTTCAACACTTGTTGGCATCCAACATCAAACTAAAGCCTTCTAAGTGTACTTTTTTTCAGAAGAAGCTCGGTTTTCTAAGGCATGTCGTTTTACAAGATGGGGAAAAACCTATACAAGATAAGGTCAAAGCAATATTTAAGATGCTGGTGACCAAAACCTTTCGTGACATCCAGTTATTCTTGGGCATGATGGGGTATTACCATCAGTTCATCCCCAAGTTTGCCCAGCTTAGCAAGCCCCTCATGCGTTTCTTGGCTAAGAACACCCCTTTCATTGGGGTGCTGAACAAAAGGCCGCATATGAGACCCTGAAGGCACTATTGCAAAAAAGGCCAATAATCCGCCACCCTGACTATGGCAAGCCTTTCATGTTGTTCACAGATTTCTCCAATTTCGCCGTTGGAGCTATCTTGGCTCAGTTAGATGAAAATGGAGTCAATCATCATGTGTCTTATTTCGTTAAGAAAATCTCAAAAGATGAGCGCAACTGTTGGGATTTTCCCCGGGCTAGGTGTAAGCCTTATCCAGGGGAAGGATCGGCATCCCCCTTCAAGGGGTGTAAATCTTAAACGGATTATCAGATTTAAAAATAAGAGCCAAATCTTCAAGTATATTGAATTTGGGGCTTGGTATAAGTTACCCCAAATTCAAGGAAATGGTACATTCCCATTCACTGGGACATGTGACCTGGGATATCATCTGACCTGGTCACGAGGGTGGCTTGATCCAAGTAAGGGTCAGAATAGTGGGCAATCCAGAAGGCCAGGAGAAACCCTACTTGGCTGGGGCCACAACGATCCTTGAGCCACGTGTCCCCAAATACCCTATAAATATCCCTAACTATTATTCTAATAAAATACTTCCGTTCATAAGATCTATTTTATCTTATATTTTTTATTAAGTTTAAACTACTAAAATGAACAGAGTCTCATCCATTGTTGCATCTGGAGCCACCCCTGTCCTCTTGGCTGACGTCAGCCCCTTTCAGTCAGCCTACTTTTTGGGTTCCCCAGCATTAGCACCAGTGAGCGCATCTTGGGGAAAACTGACAGCAACTATAGCATCACTGAAAAGGAGTGTTTTGCCATCTTTCTAGATCTCAAATACTATTGCCCTTTTTTATATGGGACTTCCTTTAGGGTGATTACTGACCATGTATCCTTGAAGTGGTTACAAAATATGAAGGATCCCACTGGGCGGTTGGCTTGCTGGGCTCTTAAGCTCCAAACTACAATATTACCATCGAGCATTAATCTTGGACTAGCCATATGAATATTGATGGGTTAACGCGGCTGTCTGTCCTACAGGTTGACAATAGCTAAGCAGAGAGGTTGCATGACCTCATGACTCCTGAGGTGTGAGCTGATGGTAATGAACCAGTATAAAAAATGCTAGCACGGAACTCCTGCAACAACAAGGTAAAAATTAGGAATTTATACAAGAAAGTAGGAGTAAACTGGTTGCCCTACCTTTAGCCATCCAAACGAGTAACTGTGATCATGGAGTCTCACACTATCATGGGCCATGGTGGAGTCCAAAAAACCTATGAGTGGGTTAAAGAGCGGTATTACTGGAAGGAAATCATAGAGACAATAGCTGAAGTCCTGAATGCTTATCTGACCTGCAAAAACAATCCAGATTCAAGACCCATTATCAGTACCAACCTACAACACCCCAAAACCCTACCACATCATAAGTTTAGATGTGGTAGATCCTCTCCCTCAGACTACTGAGGAAATTGATATATCTTAGTTGGAATTGATCATTTTACTAAATGGGTTGAAGCTGTGGCTCTCCACGCTCTGACTGCAAAAGACATGCCTACGATCTTGAATCAATATATCTTCACATGGCATGGTTGACCCAGGTCCTCCTTTGTGACAATAGGAAAAACTTCACTTCCAGAGTGGTAAAGCTTCTTGCCACCTCCATGGGGACACAAAAACTCTTCTCAGTCCCCTATAATCCATTCAAAAATGGTGGTATAGAAAGAGATAATGGAACCCTGGTTTCTATACTCAATAAAATGGCCAGTTCAGGCCCTCTTCACTAGGATCTCTACTTACCCAATGCGCTCATGGCCTGTCATATAAGTTACCATAATATCCTTAAGATGTCTCCTTTCCATGTGTTATATGGGCAAGAACCTGGATTGGAAGCATTATTGGCCAAAGCTATCTTCTCTAATAGAACTAACCCTGAGCAAGCCATGAAAAAGTTGGACTAGAACATTATCCAATTACAGTCTAAGGCTATGAATAACTGGGCAAAGACTGTTACTAAACAAGGTCAAGCTGCCAATGAGAGCTGTGCCCCTCTTCCATCCTTTCCAAATATCTGACTTGGTACTTTATTACCACAATCAGATCACTCCTAGGAGTGAAAAGCTCAGAAATATCTGGGAGGGGCCATTTGTAGTCATATATAAGCAAGGGGATGAAACTTCATCAGATCCCTTGCTTCTGGAGTTACCATCAACCAGGTCCATGGCCAGTTTTTACGCCTTTATTCCCCTCTAACACTCTTGATGGGGTAATGTCAGACAATTTCAAGTCCATTATCATGAGAAGAGCGTTTTGGACATAAAAGACAATAAAATTGGCAA
Organism: Massospora cicadina; assembly: GCA_022478985.1. Lineage (NCBI taxonomy): Eukaryota > Fungi > Entomophthoromycota > Entomophthoromycetes > Entomophthorales > Entomophthoraceae > Massospora > Massospora cicadina. Next base: position 159,275 of record JAKSZP010005357.1, read on the forward strand.
AAAGACCCTGGCCAATTTTTGGTGGAACCCTTTGAATTGGGGAAATGCTTTTATCAATAATAATAATACTCAGCCAAATGGCTTAAGTTTGGGTAGCCAGGATATTCCAAATCATTGGAAGAATCAAAAATCCCTTCCAAGGTCCCTCCCCATCTTAAAACTAATCTAGTCCAAGCCACACCGCAGAGACCAGCCCCTTTTATAAGGTTGGAGGGGTCTTAAAAAGTGCAAAAATTTTCTTACACAGAAAATGGCTCAAGTACATCAAAACATTACCTCATGGGCTTGTCTTGCCCACCCTTGACCCTCCATTGACCCTTCCAATAAAGTGAGGTGAGATTCAAGAGCTCTGATAGGTTGAATCCCCATATTACCTAATTTGGACTTTACTAAGCAATCTGAACTTTGAGCCCCGATATTTTTAAATACTAAGTATTGACTTATTAGGAGAAACATTTCTTAATCTACCCACAGTGACTATTAAACTCAAAAATTTATAATCCTTCTAGTTTGTTTGTTATACAAAGGTTATATACAAGTGGTCAAATAACCCCCAAAATTTTATTTATTTTAAAGTAGAGAACTGGGCTTTTTCTGCTACCAATTGTTGAAAACTAGATGTGAAAACGCACCCACAAGCCAACAAAAAGCCCAATTTAAATAATCATAAATGGAAATTCCTAATTTTTTCTCTTGTTGCAATCACTTTTGCAACTTATTCAATTCAAGTATAAATCTACTTTGATAATCTCACAGAGGAGATTAGTCTGCGCCCATGTCAGGGAGCAGTTGGGCAAGTAAGGTAAGAGGAGCAGGTGGGAGGCCCGCGGCCTCAAACGTTCAAAAACGCCCTGGAGAAACCAGCGGAATAGAAAGAAAATAATAAAAAACCAGCAGTCACTATTTCCCCAGAAATCCTCACTTGGCAAGCACGATGCAACCAGTACATCAATACGCCGCACTCCCAGCCACTTTTGTCAGTGGAATACGGAGTCTAGGTGTTCCTGGATATCCAACAAACAGCGCTGTGGGAAAAATTTTGTGGGGATGTGCACACTTTTTTCCTGACTGCGGTGTACGTTGCACCTCACTCCATGTCATGTGGTTGGCTGGATCTCAGTTTCAAAAACAAGGAGGCAGCAGACAAAGCTGCTGCGGTGCATGTAGTGATTGACCTCCCTAAAGGGCGATGGGTCATCAAAACCAAGCACACCAGATGGACAAAATCCAACCAAATTTTTCTCACGCTTGACTTTTTGCCCACTACAGTCAAGTGTGCCATTCTGGAGCAGCACCTGAAAGAGGGTCTCACCATATATGGCGAAATACAATCCTTTGAGATGCAATGCTTTATGCTGATGCCACACCTGTGCACTGGCAAAGCCATTGCAGTTCTGACTCCAACTGAGAAGATCGCAAAGGACCTAACCCAGATCCCGCACTCCACTTATATTAATATTGAAGGGCATACCACCCACCCTTTCTGGGTAACCGTAGACAGTGCACCCCCTATCTGCACCCACTGTGATGCGTTTGGCCATAAGGCACATGCATGCCCCACCAAGGAGGGCATCACATTCCAAGAGCACCCCTCAGCAGCCATGGCCAGCGGGGAGGCTCACTATGAACCAACCACCAATACCAAAGAGGCCTTCCCGTGGGGAGCACAAGGCTGATACCTACTAGTAAAGCCTGTATCCCCTCAAGAGCAAAAAAAGGCCAAACAGGCCCGCAGGGCCGCGGCCAAGGAAGCGGCCAAAGTTGCCTCCAATATCACACACTCCCAATGCCAAAGGACATCGAAACCTTCATGGTAGAAGCAACTTTGGAATCCCTTAACCAATCAGATTGGGAAGCCCATACTGATTGGGCCACCCAATCTGAGGGTCCAATGGGTGACTTAATCTAACCGGACCTTTGCAACCAAGCCCCAATTGAAACTGACTTGGTCCCAACCTAACTGAAATTTTTTTGACCCAGATGTTGGTGCACCAAACTCATCTGCACCACAAAAATTTGGTCAACAATGGGGAAACAAAAAGCGAAGGCAAAAGCCAACGCGAACCTGTCTGTTAAAATCAACAAAACTACCAATAGCGTTACTGAAAACACCCGCGCCACTGTGAAGGCCCATGGGGATACAGAGGAGGCTGGTGGGCTTGGGCACCCACCCCCTCGCACCTAAGGTGTGATGGGGGAAGCCTTCACTTTAGGGATATTGAATATCGCTGGACTCAAGGCCTTGCTGTCCCAGGCTAGGAAACTGAGTTTTTACAAAAAAATTTACCTGTGGACATCCTGGCCATCCAGGAGTCCCACCATCCACGAGGTTCTGAGGACGCTTGAAAAACCATGCTCCTCCCTTCCCTATCCTTCTGGTCTGAGCACTGTGGGGTGCTTGTTCAGAAAAACAATTTTTTTAAATTTTTATCATCTAAATTTTTCCTCGATGGCTGTGTCCTCGTTGTTACATTTTTGTGGGCCAATGTGGTGCACGCTATCATCAACATTTATGCCCCAACCTGTGCATGAGAGCGTCAGGAATTTTTCTCATTGGTCAAATCCCTTCTGCTACCCCCTGACCCTTTTGTACCTGGCAACATGAACTGTTGGCTAAACACACCCACAGACCATTGGCCTTCCTCATCCCACGCCCCCCAGGGTCACATAGAACTTTGCATTCTAAAGGCCACCCTTGGGTTATTAGACGCGCTGCTGTGGTAAGCTCCGCTTCTCGAGAACATGAAGCGCCTTACATCCACAATGGCCAATTAAGGTCCATGACCCGCATTGACCTTATCCTCACACCGGCAAGATTTTGGTCTCATATTTCCCACTTCCACACATCAAAAACCAATTTCTCCAACCACTGGCTGGTCTTGATAACCTACCACTTACCCATCACAGTGGCTAGAGCTCCGCATTGGTGCAAACTCCACCCACCCAAAATTGTGTCACCAGGATTTTCCACTTAGGTGGAATCAGCGACTTTGGCAAAAGAGTTTATTACGCCGTTTTGCGAGGACCCAATTTCCACATGGTCAGCCTTCAAAGAGGATACCATCCGCCATGCTCGCCACCTCTCCTACCAACGCTCATGAGCTACATCAGCCGTCATCTCGCGCGCTCTGGCAGAGTTGGCACACCTGGAGTCCAACATCCCAGACACAGGCTACAGCCCTGCTTGGGGCCAGAAGTGGGCAGAAGCAGTTGCCCACCTCAACGCGCTTGAAAGGCAACACAAACATCAGGTTTGTGTTCAGTACAGGGCCAAACACATTATAGAGGGTGGCACATGCACCACATATTTTTATAAAAAATTCTTTGCACCGCGCCAGAGCATGGCCTGCACACAGGTGCAGATATTGGACGATTCCATCGCAGATACACCAGCTGAAGTGGCGATCAAAATACAAAAGTATTGCTCCAAGTTATACCAATCCGATCCAATTCAGCTGGCCAAAATGGCGAAATTTCTCAATAGCGCTCACATCTGCACCGTTTCCCAATACCCAGAATTAATGAATTTGATTACTCCAAATGAACTCTGGTCCGCCATCCATGGTTCACCAAATTGGAAATGCCTAGGCCCTGATGGCATTCCGTATGAGTTCTATAAGAAGTACTTCAAATATCTATCCCCACTGCTGCTAGCCTCCCTTAACCAGAGCCTTCTGGATATGCGCCTTCTACCAGGAGGGCAATGGGCCTTCACCATCACACTCTTAAAGAAAGGGGATAATCTAGACCTAGCCAACTGGTGCCCCATTTCCTTAACTAACACGAAGATAAAATTTTAACTAAAATCATGGCTAACCATTTAGGGATTGTAGCATCTGCCACCATCTCCCAGAACAATTCAGTTCCATACCCAGAAGATCAATTTGGGACAACGTGCACTCTGTGGCTAATGCATGCCAGTCCATGGCCTCTGGGGCACTTGTATTCTTGGGCCAACCGAAGGCCTATGATAGAGTAAACTGGGAATACCTCAGGCCTGCCTCTACCAATTCCGCCTACCCCCACGTTTCATCAGTTAGGTGATGCTGATGATGGAATCCGCGACAATGGCAGTGCGTGGCCCTGGCTTTCTCACGGATGTAGTCCGCCCTCAAAGGGGCCTACGCCAAGGGGACCCCCTTAGCCCACTCTTATATAACTTCAGCCTTGACCCACTACTTCAGAATGTGAATGCCCACCTCACTGGGGTCCATGCACCAGGCCAAGCCCCAGTCAAGATGATGGCGTTTGCAGATGATTGTGTGGTCAGGGTGTCTAATAATCAAGATGCACGCGCTCTTGAAGCTCTCATCCAAGAGTATTCCTGGGTAAGTAATGCTGCACTGAACGCTTCCAAAACCGAAATCATACTCCTTGGTTGGTATCAAACCTGCTGGGCCCCTGAGACCAGTGCCCAGCCCAGCCCAACTACTTGAACACTTGTTCGCCTTCCCTGCTCACCCCACACCGCCCCACTGGTGCTCCCCTTTGTGCCACGCCCTACCATAGGTCCAGTCCGCCATCTGAGCGTGTGGGTGGAGGCAGGCGGGTATGCCTCATCAGTAATGGAAAGTCATATTCTAGACAATGTGACGAAGCGCATCGCCTCCCTCAGAGCCCACCCTACTTCCCTTACTGGCAGGGTTGTTTTAGCCAACTCTATGCTCCTCTCCAAAGTCTGGTTTGGAGCCCATGCAATCGTCTTTTCCTCGGGTTTTTTCAAATCTATATATACCCTTCTACAAGGTTGGATATGGTCAGGTCGCCCACCACCTGTGCGGCTTGAGGTCATGTTTGGCCCTCGTCATCATGGTGGCATGGGCCTGCTCGACCTTAAAGCCCATGCTGCCAAGATCCTGGGCACCTGGATTGCAGCTCTCACCGCCCCTATGCTCCCCTTCCAACACTTGTACCCGCGCAGCCCGCTCCAACTTCTCCCGCGCCCTGGGCCTTAACAATCCATCAAACCCTTACTCCTTGATGAAATATCTGGCTTCCCACCCATCGGCCACAGGTCCTCACGGTACTAAAACCCACTACAAATGAATCCTCCTCTCCATGCGGAGCGCTGAGTGAAGAATCCGTATTAATGGACACACAGCCCAGAGAGGCCGCCCCTCTCCTCAGTTCACACAGGAGGTACAGGAGTTACCCATTCGAGATGGCTTGATCCCCACACGGTCCCATGTCATATCCAGGATGGACTACCTGGACATGATGGACATCCCTTATTCCCTTGAGACCCAGAAGACTATTTGGAAATACGCACACCACCCTCTGTTGCTGCCTCAAATCCGTTACCATGTGTGGCACTGCCTGAGGCGGGTGTACCATATGGCTGAGCGCTCTAACGCTTTACACTCATCCTGCGTCATGTGTGGCCAGTATGGAACGCTGTTCCACCGCCTGGAGAAGTGCCCTACCTCTAAAGTGATATGGCGCGAAGTTCAACGTCTGCTTGGCCAGGATCAAACACATCCCTTCAATCTGTCAAGAGATATGTTTGCTATATCCATGGTATCCCCTCTTTCACCCTCCCTCCATGCTCTGATGGTCGCAATCGCCATGTGGACTATCCACACTATTGTCTTGGATGCCATCGCAGGCTCCACCCCCACCCTCCCATAAGCTGTCCACAGATTCCAGTCCCATTTGGTGGACCACTTCCAGGCGTGGATGTTTGGGTACCTCCCACCACGTCGCCGTCAGCTGGTCTCCTCCTGGTTCCCAGTTTGGTTCATCAAATCAGACCCTTTCCTCCACACGTGTTCAATTGTGGTTATGGCCCCTTTACACGTTCTCTCCTCCTCACCATAGTGGCGTTCCCGCTGGCAACAAGATATAGCTTCACTCTCTGGGGTGCCTTCCCTGTTACTAAGTTTCATTTTCTTTTGTGTCTACACTTGGAAGTGTCCATCCCCTGATTGGCCTTCCCCGCAATAGATTTTAAATTTAAATAATTATAAATGGAAATTACTAATTTTAGTATAAGATTGACCCATCAAGTCAACTAATAAAATAAATTATTGTGAATTGCAGATGGCCATTGTTAATTTAAGTATATAATAGGACATTAATATCAAGGAGATATATATCAACCTCTTACACATAATCATTGTGCCTATTTGATCAAAAAAATAATAAATTGCTTATCCAAAAATGATAATGATTCAGATTAAGTGCTAAATAATACTTTTACATATTGTATAGAACTTTTTTAGCACTAGTGGTGCCCAACCCAAAAGGGGAGCCACCACGCATCTTTATTTGCAAATGAGCCAAACAAAGGGATTATTGTAAGATAAAAATCTCTAATAGCCCCTAGGTTATCAGCCTAGGAAGCCATATCAGAAGGCGAGGAAGCATTGGGGAAACTTTTGTCCACGCCCGCTTTAGCTGGTGGACCATGGCGGACAACATAGGGGTAGGGTCATCAGTGACATGGGGCATGAGGAGGTATAGCTGCGGGTTTTCTTTGTATATGAGGCCAGCGGTATCCATCACCTCAACGTATTGAGCAAGTTGATGCTCAGCAAAAGTGATGAGAGTCAGCACACAAGTGAAAGACTTGATGCGCTTTTGGGTTTGGGATAATTGGGGTCAAAAAGAGAGGTTTTTGCCACATCAATGCAAGCGCAGCTCGCACTAAAAGTGAGCTCCTCAATCTTATTTTGCATCTTCCTCAAAATCATTGGGGAAATTGGGGATAGGAATACCCTCAATTAGGGGCTTCATCGCCCCATGGAGTTTCTGGCATAGTAGGGTGTTGGCTACTATATAGAACTTTTATATGAATTTATATAATAAAAAAACCAGTATATGCTGGTTAATCTAGATTATAATACATTTGTATAAGTTTTGTTTATTTTTGATTTATTTATTTACTTAGGAGGAATTTATGTAATATATACTTAATATATACAACAATTTAATTTATAAGATGATTTAAAATCATCTTGAACTAAATGCTGACTATTTTTAACCCAATTTTTGAAACTTTTAAATCTATCAAATCAGTCATCTGGTTGCTGTTGCTCACCGTTTGAGTATAGGCCAATATAACAAATTACTTAAGTAAACTAACTATCCCAGTTGTCTTCTTCCCTAAAATTAAATGATAAAACACAATGATGATATTACAGATTTACAATATATGAAATGTTACAGAATATTTTGAAAAGATACCCAGCTAAGATATATATGTGCTCTTTGGCGTTTTACCATAAAGTAAAAGTTATACTCTTTTTCTAATGTATATTAATAAACTTTTAGAGATATTTTCATGAAGCATGTATAAAAACTGCTATATAAAAAAAGTTAATAATCTAAAGTCTTCAAATAAGTTACAATCTATTATAATTTGACTTTAAAAAGGGTGGATAGCCTAGTGGAATGAGCTTCCCACTAACCCCATGACATGCACAAGTTTGATCCCTGATTTTATCTACTATCTTAGTGGTGTATAAATGACTATATCAACTCACTTCAAAAAGTTTTAATACTTTTTGTATGGTAGCCCATATAGCACCTGGTTTTAGACAAATGGTATGGCATGCAGGACCAGATAGCCACATATTAAGATCAGATGCTGGACTTCTGCTTTTTAGCCCATTATTGCTTGTTCAAATGAAACCTGGTAGCAAAGTAGTTGTGTTAGGCCTATTATATTATAGTATATTGAAAAATGCGGGTCAAAGATACCAAACAGACAAGTAGAGTTTTAATCTGTAAATGATGACTTGAAATACTTAGGGAGAACTCAATCTTAGTATATGTTGTTAGTTTGCAATGATGGAAATGAGCTAAAGTGAAGGAAAAATAATGGTATAAATTAATAAAAACTTTTTTAATTTAATTAAGTAATTCATATATGAATCATATATATAAGAAAAAATTATTAAAAATCAAATATTTTAGTAAGAATATAGTGAGTATATATATGAAAAGGTGAAATACCCTTATCTGGTAAAGAACCAATATCAAAGAGGGTTCTGAGCTGTTTAAGCAATAAGGAATTCATCTTGGTCATGTGTCAATTAATTGAGTATGAAAAGCCCTGAATTGGTTGTGATTCCATATTGCATTTATATTTAAGACCTATTCACATGTTAATCTGTCATACAGGCGGTATTGAATGATTGAATAATTGTATTTTGATCTGATTTGACATGCTGAGGTACGCATTTTAGGGTCAAATTATGCATATAAGGTTTAAAATTTGGGTTTCTTGATTGTCTTTTCCAGAATTTAACTTCACAGGTTCAGTTATGTGCACAATTTGCGTTGCTTGATAGTAATAGATATATGGGCAATACTAGTAGAAAACTATTATCTAAAGCTGAAAATTATAAATCCAGTTGATTAGTGGTCCAACGCTAAAATTGGAATAATCCACAAAATACAGATTATATTGACAATTAGAGACTTCTTCCCTATCCTCGCTAAACTTAATCCACTCTCAGATTCAGAGGTTCCAAGCATTAGTTCCCATCATGCTAAGTTGGTGAAGATCTAATTTAAAGGTCTGCTTCTCTTCCAAGAACATCCAATCCTTACTCTTTATCACACAAAAGATTCAACAACTATTTTACTACAACAATAACTGAAAATTAATAGAACTTGATATTAAATTAGATTTAGTGAAAAATCTGCTTTACTATTATAAAATGCTAGGGACTTTAGAGTTGAATTTGGCGCCCAACTCCTCAGTTGGCGCCTCAGCCATGAAATGGCAGCCATAACCATTGAATTTCCCTGTTAAGTCTCTTCCAGCGATGATAATCTCCATCAGGCTAAGGTTTCCTCCGTTGGACATCCCAGAGTCCTGAAAGCAAAAAGAGCCAGAAAATTTGTCTCAAATGTTTCCGCTCAATCACAGAAAACCAACCACATTTGGCTAGCAACCTACTTAGGTGATGGGACTCTTTACCCATTATAGCAGATCATGAACCAACTGATCAATTCACTAGTTGCAGGTGGCATCACCCGCCTCACAACTGCTGATTAAATTATAATCAGTATGTGATGAAACCTGATCAATACCAATTGGTGCACCTAAAGATTAATTAATAATCATCTATCAGATGCCTCAATTTTTTGGAAACATTGCCCAACAAGATCTTAAGCATTCACACAGATTGTTCCTGACAGATATGAACCTGGCGAAATACCCAAAACTCTGCAGACATTATTTTGCCAAAATTAAAATCAACTGAAATTAAATTCTCTTGCTAGTGGGACTTATCCCCTAGCGAACCAGAAGATAACCTAGAAAGCTGGAAAGGTGGACAAAAACCCAACAATAATTGAAATAATATACTCTAAATCTTGATTTTCAAGTTTAGGTAAATTTCTTACTTTTTAAGAACTCTTTTGAGTTCAGCTTATCTGTCATCAAGAAGCTACTTTCACAACTTGATACCCCCTTCAGGACTAAATTAAATTTCTCAAAAACTAGCACATGAAATAAATTGATATGGGATATGGACTGATTTTTAGGGTTTATAGAATAGTTCTACCTAAGGTAAAATTGGCAGGAAGTCTTGTCAATATGATTGGTGCTCCAATATTATTTCTATGGTATAAAATATTAGAATATTCATCAACCCCTCTAAGAGTATTGTGCATAGGGCAGTGGTGAAATAAAGCTACCTGTTTCTTTAAGATCAGCTTAGGTCTTGGTCAAGAATGTAGGCTGGGTTCATGTCTCCATAATTTAGTTCTCTTGCAACTAAGCTTTATTTGATGCACCAGTCTGGGTACAAGAATTTTATGGCTTAGATGATATTTAATTTGGCATATAATATATAAGCAGGTGAGCTATTTTTTTGTCAAACAGTGGGCTTATGATAATGCGTTCTGGCAGTTGAATTGGTGACTTTTGTGAACTTTCAGTTCTTCATCCTGTGGATATACTTGGCTAATGTATTGTGGAAAAATATATTATCAAGTGAATAGTAGGTTCTTGTTTGTCAGTGAGTTCATTTCCACTCCATTTAAATAATCATTGGAATTCTGCAGGCTCATGGTGGTCTTCTTATATACTTATGCAGTGTGGTCAACATCTTATCTTAGGTGTTATGGAACCTCCTACTAAGAATAAAACTGCTCTTCCATTCTGGACGAGTTGCCACAGAAAGCAACAACCAGAATACCGTTGGTACAGCCAACCATAATTGTTGATAGAGAGTTAGGAGGATAGTGCCATTATTGGATAGTTATTCTAAGAAAAAAAATTCCTGGAAATGTTTCCTGAAAACTACTTGCAGCTAAAAATTGAGAACTTAAAAATTTATTTTAATCATAATGGAAAATCAAGGAATGGAGCAACAGAAAAACCTATTAAGGACTGTTTTTTAACTCAGCTATGAAAAAGGGGCTCTGCATTAAGGCTGACCAATCCCCAATTCAGTAAGATACATAGTGCATTCAAAAAGTTCTGGGACTAACGCTATTAAGGACACAACATTCAGATAAATGAAATTTTATTATTTATTATTCAACATACATCCCTTCCCTCTCTATACAGATTTTAGATTGCTCATACAATCATTGAAAGGCATGCGCATAGTTCTCCTTCAAAATCGTGTTTAAAACAGCTGTCACATTCTTCTGAATTGTCTCTACATTATTAAAACGCTGCCCCTTCAGTGCCACCTTCAGCTTAGGGAACAGAAAGAAGTTAGCCAGAGCCAAATCTGGTGAGTAGGTTGGATGGTTAATCACTGTGACTGATTTTCCAGCGAGATATTATGAGACAATCAATGATGAGTGGACTGGAGCATTTTCATGCAGAAGAAACCACTCCCCTGATTGGTAAATTTCTGGCCTAACCCTGCGAATTCTTTTCAAAAGGCGATCAAGTACCTCTTTGTAAAATGGTCCAGTTACAGTCTAGCCGGGTGGCAAGGTTTGTCACTTAGTGTTCCAGCTGTGACACAGAGATAGCTCCATCTGTATGTCTATAGAAGCATCAGTCCCAGGACTTTTTGAATGCACTGTGTACAAGGATTGACACACTGCCAGAATATTTATAAAATCCAGATTTGTAATGCACAGGTGAAAACTATGACTTCCGTTTAGATTACCATTATCAAATTTATACTAGTGTAATTTTTGTGGGCTGGCCAAGTCCTGCAGGGGATAAGACGCTTGGTAAGAACTGGCGGGGTGCACTCACAGGAAGGGATGGTTGATTAAAATCAATTTAAATCAAATGGGTTTGAGATTCCTGAAACTATTGGGATGAGCTTGCCATACCATTGCATAAGCAAGAAGGTTGGGAATTGGTTATTGAACTAAAGTTGCACCGATTTATTTGTTCAAGTTCAAATATGGCTTACACTTTTTGGAGGGACTTAAACTTTGTTTAAATAAAATAGGGCGTTGAAGGGGGGTCAACCTGCCTGTTGGCAGTAACCTCTGGCCTCCATCACCTCCTTGCACATCTTGAATCCTTTCCACCAATTCCTTGGTAGCAGGAAAGATAAAGAGGTGATAAATCTTCAATAAGTAGGCTGTGACCAACCGCTCATACACTACATGTGCTAGATCGCCCCTGTTAGTAGGGGGATAGCAGCCTTCCTCATCTCTTCTTAGTTCTGTACTGGAACTCGTTCCTGTAAAAGTGTAGGGATTGATCCCCAGTAGTTATAGATCCTTTCCTCTTTGGACAGGAGGAGCTCTACCGCCAGAAACTTGGTCAAGTGCATAGTTCTTGTGCTCCTTGGGTAACTTAATGGCCAGGAGGGAGGAAACCTTATAGGAATGTAAAAGTAATTTTGAGATGAATTTTTTGGAATGCTTTCAGCAGCACTTCACAGATATTGCAATACTTAGCACTTAACCTTCTATTTAATAGGAAGGAAAACTTCCAGGCAACCATATACTAAACCAAATGGTGGGATTTCCTTGATGCCAGGATTGCTTTGACCTCAGCTTCCTGCAAGTCATCCACCATTATTGGCTCCAGAGTAGAAAGATTATTACCCTTTAAGCAGAAATCTGGGACGCATGTAAATCGTTATACTAATCCCAGATGGGAAGGCAATGTCAGATGGAAAGCCCCATTATCCTTATTTAACTCCACCACATAGGGGCCCAAATATATACTTGAAAAATTTCCTGAGGGTACTATCATTTGCAAGTGGCGTGTGTCCAACCTTACAGGGAGCCTACCTTGATCTTATAGTGGGAAGATTCTTGCAATCCACAAACTTCTTTTAGTTGCTGATGGACTTTGATAGATTTTATGCAGACCAGGTTTTGGTTATCCCGGATTTGCAGCAGGAACTCCTATGCAGTATGCACCTATGAGCAAATGCAAAGGGAAATTTGAAATGAGAGGTTGTATCCTAAGATAGTGTAAGTCTGGGGGATCTTCCCCTGTACTTGGACTGGGCGATTTTCCCATTCCCATCAAAAAAGGTCCAAAGAGGTCAGCCACCCCCTTGTCTCCCAGGGAAACCTCGCCCACATGGTAGCTGAGTGGTGAAAACGGCTTACACCTTAAAAATTCCGCCGCCCAGCCCTGTACCAACACCCATGGAATTGTTATGGCGAATTGAGGGATTTGCATTAAGGTTTTGACAAAATTAGGACTAGCATGGGACGGGTGGGGAAAATACAACCAACAGCATCAAACCTTTGTCAACAATGGCTGGCAACATCAAACCATCAGCAACAATGGCTGACAGCATTAAACTTTTGGAAAAAATAGCCAAAAGCATCAGATCCTCCCTGTTGCATTGAAATCTCAATCTTCCAAACCCCACGTGGCCAAACAGGCACCATAGCAATCAGATGCAGGCAGGTTTGGCATCCTGAACCTGTTCCTGACCACTTGGGACCATCTCTATATAAATATATCTGGGAGGTTCCCATTACCCATCAAGCAAGATGTCGCTTCTTAAATCAGCATAATTGCAGCAAAACCACAATTTGGGTGCCCAAGGACAAATTGATTATGACTCGGCCTTCCAACAACACTTTCAGAGTTTGGTTTTGATTAGAATGTTTCCCCCTTGAAGTTCTTTCAGTTTAACTTAGACGTTTGTGAGTTTGATCCCCTGAATCCCAGAGTTATTCACAAATTGACTGAGTATTTAAGCAATTGTCCCAAACTGGGAGGATTGACAGTTAATTTTTTTTTTTAGAATTTTTTAAAAAATTCTCTTACTCTGAAGCCATTTTTAGATTAAACCATTCTTTTCGGTATCCTGCGCACATCCACCAATGTGGAATTATGGGGCACACAAAGACTGGGCCATAAAGGTCATGTTAGTGACCTTGTTGCCTTTTGTGGTTAAATGAGCCTACCACGTTAAAATCTTTCTGAACTTTTAATCTAATTGCTAATGCAATCCGCCACCAGGATCTTGGCATTTTATGAGAGAAATTATCCCTGCTCCAGGTGAGAACCTGCATTCTCACAGATAGTTCCATTTGAAGTTCCGCCATGGGGAGATATAAAATCATCAATCTGATCCAAAAATTTCCCACGCCCAAGCTCATAGGCTCTGGAGCTGCGACATCCTGGCTTTTCACCTGGTTGCTTTTCACTTTTGTGGCCCATTGGTGCTCATTTTTAAATACCTCCTAGCCCATCTAAACTCCATTTGAGCAGCAGTGCCTCTGGTATTCTGGCTCGCCTTCTGGGTGCTCTTGCATCTTAACTGGCAGGCCAGTCTAAACTTTATCTTCCGCTTCCATGAAAGGTGTCCAACCTCTCCATGGCTTAGTTTACATACAATAACATCTTCATTCATTGTTGTTGATGTTGACGATGTACACTAACCTGGGATACAGCCCTGACTTAACTACTGTTCTTCAGATATGCACCAACATCCTAGTGGCAGGCAGTTTTGTAAAACATATTTAAAAAGTACTACAACAGATGCAGAAACAATTGACCAAAGCATACAAGTATGCCAAGCAATTTGCTGGCCAATAATGCCGTGCAACCCCAAACTACTAGATAGGGGATCTCGTGATAGTGTACACAAAGAACCTCCATCTCAAGGTTCCATGATGGAAACTGGCATGCAAGAGACAGTAACGTTCCCCATAAGTAAATTTTTACTAAATATGTCATTCCACTTGGATCTCCCGTCTCAGTAAAAATCCACATGGAACTCCCCTTATTTGCTGTCCTCATTCAAAGGCAAGAAGCCAGCGGAGGTCAAAACCATCCTGGTAGAAGGGGCACCTGAATACAAGGTAAATAAGGTCCTGGACGCGCAAAGGCTCAAGTGAGGGATTCAATATTTTGTGACATTGAAAAGGTTACCCAACATATGAGAACAGCAGGGTTCCCGCCAGGATTGAACAAATGCTGCAATATGACAAAGGACTTCTAAATCCAGAACCCTAAGACACCTGCGCCTTCACCCCCAAGTCTATTGGTATTGTAGTCATTAAACTTCCCCTACCGCACTAGAACTACATAATGGTACAGGCTCTTGAAGGGTTTAGACCTCGTTCTTTTAAAAAAGGGTAATGTAAGAGTCCAGCTACGACCACCAAGCTGGAAAGGACCCTACACTCCTTCTAGTCAAAGAAAGGAACCACCACATTAGCCTTACTGCTGAGAAAATTGTGGACCTAGGACACATTCTCTATATGTGCTGGTTGGCTGCAACTTCCCATACTAAGACCTCGCCAATACTAGACTAGAAAGAAACCCCACCCTACATTATCACTGAATCTACTAAAGCCTATATTCATTAAGATTAAGAACATATGTGTCAAGGTTTGTGACCTACTTTATGGATCACATCTAAATCTTTAAGATGGACAGAACTGCCACGCTTAATTAGCAAAACATCTTTGAATGAAAAATTGCTGTCTGAAGGTGTAGCAATCAGAAAACTTTTGAAGCCAAGGTAGCTATAAGAAGATTGGAAAAAAGTTCATCACAACTCTAAAGTTTGCAAAGACCTTAAATTGAGCGCTGGATGAAATAGCCACTGTTTTTAATTCTGAGGACCTTAGAGAACATCTTAACTCTAGAAACGGCATTAAACAAGTTCCTGGCAACCCTGAGAACATCCTTTATCGTTTTTTACTTTTCATAGATATTCATAAACACTACCCGCCTCCTTCCACACTATTATAAATGCCCAGAACTCTGTCCACAGTAGAGTGCTAGGTTATTTTGTTATTTACCCAACAAATCAAATTCACTATCCCAAAACAAAACTTTTAGAAAAAAATTTTATTTTTAAAGATTTTTCACCTTCAACAAAACTGTAAAGACCTATGTAGGGGCCACAATTAATAATCTAGGTGATGAAGTGGCCGTCTCACTTGTTTTAGTACTAAAATTAATTAATGAAGGCAACAAGGTTCGCGCCCCAGAGAACTTTAGTACTATCCCTCCAACTATGGATCCACTCCTGCAAACCCAAAATTTGACCAGAACTCCTATGACCCCAAATCACTTTTCTGTAGCCAAGGCTAATTTAAAAAGGACTTCACAGCGGAATGGGAAGTGGAAAGAACGTGGTGGAGTCAATTTTTGAGAATGTATGAACAACTCCCCCAATATCAAGTGCGCCTTCAAGTCAGTCCCAACCCAAGATCTAATCATAATTAAGAGTTGTAGACCCAGATGCCCCCTAAAAAGTAGTAGCCCCATTTCCACCCAAGAAACATGGTCAAGACTGTTGCCAGCACTTAGTTTAGTATTGAAGATGGGGAAAATGTTTGTTGACCTATACTTTACCTAACCATTCTTCAGCAGATCATGAATTTTAATCCTTAGAACGTAAATACCCATTGGTTATGGATGCTACTGTGGGTATCGAAGTACCACCAATGGAAGCCAAGTCTTTCCTTAGCACATCAGATGTCTGAAAGTCAGCCCCAATTTCTCCTCATACACAGTAAGTATAATAAGACTTTAATTAGCCATATCCCTGATCCTCTGGTTTGTATTTTGGGTGCCTACGCACCCAGGCTGACATGCTATCTTTAAAATTGTTAGCCACGTCAATGACATTGTAGCTTTGGATTATAATGAAATTTTAGATAGCAAGTTGATAAAAACGCCAAATTGATTGACCCAATTCTACCTGGATTCTTCTGGATTGGTGCATTGGCATCACCAAATTTATTGAAGCTCTGATCTGACTTGTTGGCTGATTAATACATCTCAGAAGTGGGTTTAAAAAACTCAGGGGAACAATAAACGATCTTTTACTTAAAATTGACCTAACCTGACATATTTGGTACTAGGGGAGTTTTGGAGCATATTTGGACATTTTCATTTATATTAAAAGGTGTCTTTCCTAGAAGTGGGATGAGCTTTAGGGTCCTTCTAGAGGTCCCTGACTTAAACCACCTTCATGCACACTCCTTATACTATCTTAGCAAGGTAGAAGAGGGAAAGGGAGTGTCAGGATTTGAGGGATAAATTTAAATTTAAATTTATTGTGGGGAAGGCCGACCATGGGATGGAAAATTCTGAATATGACTCAGGACAGATAAACTTAGTACTGGGGGAGGCACCCCAGAGAAGCGATGCTATCTCTTGTTGCCAGCGGGAACGCCACTTATGGGGAGGGGGAGGGAACGTGTGAAGGGGCCGTAGCCACTATTGAGCACGTGTGGAGGAAGGGGTCTGATTTGATGAACCATACTGGGAACCAGGAGGAGACCAGCTGTTGGTGACGCGGTGGGAGGTATCCAAACATCCACGCTTGAAAGTGGTCCACCAAATGAGACCGGAATCTGCGGACAGCTTCTGGGAGGGTGGGGATGGAGCCAGCGATGGCATCCAAGACAATTGTGTGGATAGTCCACATGGCGATTGCAACCACCAGAGCACGGAGGGAGGGTGGAAGGGGAGGCCATTGATAGAGCAAACATATCTCTTGAAAGACTGAAGGGATGCGTTTGATCCTGGCCCAGCAGACGTTGAACTTCGCGCCATATCACTTTAGAGGTGGGGCACTTCTCCAGGCGGTGGAACAGCGTTCCATAATGGCCGCACACGACACAGGATGAGTGTAAAGCGTTAGAGCGCTCAGCTGTATGATACACCCGCCTCAGGCTTTGCCACACATGGGAGCGGACTTTAGGCTGCAACAGAGGGTGATGTACATATTTCCAGATTGTTTTTTGGGTCTCAATGGGATAAGGGATGTACATCATGTCCAGGTAGTCCACCCTGGATAGGACATGGGGCCAAATGGGGATCACGCCATCATGGATGGGTAGCCCCTGTACCTCTTGTGTGAACTGATGAGAGGGGCGGCCTCTTTGGGTTGTATGTCCACTAATATGAATTCTCAACTCTGCGCTCCGCATGGAGAGTAGGATTCGTTTGTAGTGGGTTTTTGTCCCGTGAGGACCTGTGGCCGATGTGTGTGATGCGAGGTATTTCATCAGGGAGTGGGGGTTCGATGGATTGTTGAGGCCCAAGGCTCAGGAGAAGTTGGAGCGGGCTGCGTGGGACCAGTGTTGGGATGGGAGTGTAGGAACAGTGACGGCCGCGATCCAGGTGCTTAGGATCTTGGCAGCATGGGCTTTAAAGTCAAGCAGGCCCATGCTACTTTGATGATGAGGGCCAAACATGACCTCTAGCCGCACTGGTGGAGGGCGGCCTGTCCAAAGCCATCCTTGCAGCAAGGCATACAAGGATTTGAAGAAGCTTGGGGAGAAGGGGATGGCGTGGGCTCTGAACCAGACTTTGGATAGGAGCATAGAGTTGGCTAAAACAACCCTGCCAGCAAGGGAAGTAGGGTGGGCTCTGAGAGAGGCGATTTGCTTCGTCACGTTGTCCAGAATATGGCACTCCATTACTGCTGACGCGTATCCGCCTGCCTCCATCCACACGCCTAGATGGCGCACTGGTCCTATGATAGGGCGTGGCACGAAGGGGAGCACCAGTGGAGCGGTGTGTGTTGAGTTAGTAAGG
This sequence comes from Massospora cicadina, assembly GCA_022478985.1. NCBI lineage: Eukaryota > Fungi > Entomophthoromycota > Entomophthoromycetes > Entomophthorales > Entomophthoraceae > Massospora > Massospora cicadina. The sequence goes on from JAKSZP010005357.1 coordinate 177,195, forward strand.
TGTGGACGTGGGCGAGCAGATGGGCCAGGTTGGGAACTAATTGCTGGGGCCCAGCAGTTCTGAAACCGACCAAGGAGGATGATTTCAGTTTTGGAGGCGTTCAATGCCGCGTTGCTTACCTGGGAATATTACTGGATGAGAGTTTCAAGCGCGCGTGCATCTTGATTATTAGACACCCCAACCACACAATCATCTGCGAACGCCAATATCTTGACTGGGGCTTGGCCTGGCACATGGACCCCAGAGAGTTGGGCATTCACATTACGCAGTAGTGGGTCAAGGCTGAAGTTGTATAAGAGTGGGCTGAGGGGGTCCCCTTGTCGCAAACCCCTTTGAGGGTGGACTAATTCCATTAGGAAGCCAGGGCCATGCACTGCCATTATTGCAGATTCCGTGAGCAGCATCACCCAGTTGATGAAGCGAGGGGGTAGGCGGAATTGATGGAGGCAGGCCCTTAGGTATTCCCAGTTTACTCTATCATAAGCCTTTTGTTGGTCCAAGAATACAAGTGCCCCAGAGGCTGTGGACTGACATACATTAGCCACAGAGTGCACGTTATCCCAAATCGACCTTCTTGGGATGAAACCAAATTGTTCTGGGGAGATGGTGGCAGATGCTACAGTCCCTAATCGGTTAGCCATGATTTTTGTTAAAATTTTGGTGTCTGTGTTTGTTAGAGAAATGGGGCGCCAGTTGGCTAAATCAAGCTTATCCCCTTTCTTGAAGAGTGTGACAGTAAAGGCCTCATGTCCTCCTGGTAGGAGGCACGTTTCCAACAGGCTTTGGTTAAGTGAGGCAAGCAGAAGTGGGGATATATATTTAAATATTTTTTGTAGAACTCATATGGAATGCCATCTGGGCCTGTGCATTTTTGGTTTGGCGCACCACGAATGGCTGTCCATAATTCATTTGGAGTAATTAAATTCATTATTTCTGGGTATTGGAAAAGGTGCGGATATGAGCTCAGTTGAGAAATTCCACCACTTCGGCTGGCTGAATTGGTTCAGCTTGGTACAACTCGGAGTAATATTTTTGCATTTTGATTGCTGCTTCAGCTGGTGTATCCGCAACAGAATTATCCGATCTTTGCACCTGTGTGTAGGCCACGCTCTGGCATGGTGCGAATTTTTTTTAAAGAAATATGCGGTGCACTTGTCACCTTTTGTGATGCATGTGGCCCTGTATTGAACACAAACCCAATGTTTGTGTTGCCTTTCAAGTGTGTTGAGGTGGGCGGCTGCCTCCACCCACTTCCAGCCCCATACTGGGCTGTATCCTGTAGCTGAAATGTTGGACTCCAAGTGTGCCAATTCTGCCAGAGCGCGCGAGATAACTGCTGATGTGGCTCATGAGCGTCTGGAGGAGAGATGGCGAGAGTGGTGGATGGTGTCCTCTTTGAAAGTTGCCCATGTGGAAATGGGGTCCGCGCAATTTGGTGCAACAAAATTTTTAGCCAAAGTTAGCTCTTCCACCCATGTGGAAAATCCTGGCGATGTGAGCTCGGGGGGGCAGATTTTGCACCAATATGGGGCCTTAGCAACTGTGACAGGTAGGTGGTATGTTATCAAGACCAGTCGGTGGTCAGAGAATTCCATTTTCGTTGTTTTGAAGTGGGAGATGTGGGGTTGGAATTTCGCCGGCGTTAGAATAAGGTCGATGTGGGTCATGGACCTTAATTGGCCATTGTGGACATGGGGACACGTCATGTTTTTGAGCAGCGGGGCATGTCACGGCAGCACATCCATCAACCCAAGGGTGGCCTTTAGAACGCGTAGTTTAACGTGACTCTGTGGGGCATGGGGTGAGGGAGGCCACCGGTCCGTTGGTGAGGTTAGCCAACAGTTCATGTCACCGACTAGGAAAGAATCAGGGGGTAGCAGGAGGGATTTGACCAATGAGAAAAATTCCTGACGCTTGTGTGCACCATTTGGGGCATAGATCTTGACTATTGTGTGCGCTATGTCAGCCCACGAGAAGGTGATGATGAGCAATCAGCCATTTAGAAATATTTCTGAGGATATGAATTTAAAAAAATTATTTTTCTGAATTAGCACCCCACAGTGCTTCGACCAAAAGGATAGGGCTGGGAGGAGCATTGTTTTCCAAGTTTCCTCAGAACCTCATGGACAGTGGGACTCCTGGATGGCCAGAATATCCACGGGTAAATTGTGTTGTAAAAAACTCAGTTTCCTAGCCCAGGATGGGGAGGCCTTAAGTCTGGCAATATTCAGCGTCCCTAGAGTGAAGGTTTCCCCCATCACACCTTAGGTGCAAGTGGGTGGGCCCCCAGGCCCACTAGCCTCCTCTAGATCCCCTAAGGCCTTCATGGCAGCACAGGTGTTTGCAGCAACGCTATTAGTAGTTTTGTTAATTTTAGCAGAGAGAGATGCGTTGGCTTTGGCCTTCGCTTTTTGTTTTCCCAATAACGGATGAATTTTTTGCGGTGCAGATGAGTTTGGTGCACCGTTGAGTGGGTCAAAAAAAAATTTTCAATTGGGATAGGTCCCAAGTCAGTTTTGACCGGAGCTTGGGTGCAACAATTGGGTGAGATTGAGTCTCCCACCGGATCCTCAGATTGAGTGGCCCACTTGGCATGGGCTTCCCAATCTGATTGGTTGATGGATTCCCGAGTTGATTCTGCTGCAAAGGTTTCCATGTCCTCCTGGCATTGTGAGTGTGGGATAGCAGTGGTGGCCTTGGCCATTTCCTTGGCCGCGGCCCTATGGGCCTGCTTAGCCTTCTTCTGTTCTTGTGGGGAGATAGGCTTTACCAATAGGTAGCAGCCTTGTGCTCCCCACGGGAAAGCCTCCTTGGTGCTTGCAGTTGGTTTGTAGTGCGCCTCTCCATTGGCCATGGCCACCGAGGGGTGCTCTTGGAATGTGACGCCCTCCTTGATGGGGCATGCATGCGCCTTGTGGCAAACGTGTCACAGTGGGTGAAAATGGGGGGCGCGCTGTCCACGGTCACCCAGAATGGGTGGGTGGTATGCCCTGCGATATCAATAAAAGTGGAGTGCAGGATCTGGGTTAGGTCCTTCACAATCTCCTCAGTTGGGGTCAGAACTGCAATGGCTTTGCCAGTGCACAGGTGTGGCATCAGTGTGAAGCGTTGCATTTTGAAAGATTGTATTTCGCCATATATGGCAAGACCATCTTTCAGGTGTTGTTCCAAAATGTCACGTTTTACCGTAGTAGGCAAAAAGTCAAACGTGAGGAAAATTTGGTTTGATTTTGTCCATCTGGTGCATTTGGTTTCGATGACCCACTGCCCTTCAGGGAGGTCGATCACTACGCGCACCACTGCAGCCTCATCTGCTGCTTTTTTGCTCTCAAAACCTAGGTCCAGCCAACCGTGTGACATGGAGTGAGGTGTTATGTACACCGCAGTTGGGAAAATTTTGTGTACATCTTCACAAAATTTTTCCCATAAGGCCGTTTTTTGGATGTCCAGATACACGCGGACTTCAAATTCCACCAACGAAAGTGGTTGGGAGTGTGGCGTGTTGATGTACTGGTTGCATCATGCTTGCCATGTGAGTATCTCCAGGGAAATCGTGACCACCAGTTTTTTAAGATTGTCTATTCCACTGGATTCTCTGGGGCGTTTTCAAACGTTGGAGGCCACGGGCCTTCCACCTGCTCCTCTTACCTTGCTTGCCCAACTGCTCCCTGACATGGGCGCAGACTAATCTCCTCTGTGAGATTATCAAACTAGATTCAGTCTTGAATTGAATAGGTTGCAATAGTGATTGCAACGAGAAAGAAAAGTTTTGAGGGATAAAATTCAATCATCCTTATTAAGTCCAGGGCAACCAAAGCCCAGGTGATGGATACTTTTTAATTTTTTCTTTTTTATAAAAGTCTTCACTCAAGGGAAAAAACTCCTTAATCGGCGTACCCACATATTCTCTCACTATATTAATAGTGGCAGTCCAAAATAAATGGCAAACGATTGTTGATCTAAAGGAAGATCTTTTATTTAGATAAAACCTCACACTATTTAAAGTAATTTTTAAACTAAAAGTGAGAGCAGTGAAAGATTCAGTATAAGTAGGAGTTAAATGGATTATTAGGCGATGATTGGCAATTTAAGTGCCTCACTTAGTAAAATCTCAGCATTGAGTGCCAACAATATAAATGATAAGATTAAATATGATCCATCCTTGGCATAAATAGCTAGTAAATCAGAAAATTCATAAGAAATTAGGAAAATCCCTAAAGTAATAAAAATAACTATTTCTATAATGCTATATAAAAAACAACTTCCAGTACTTTAAGAGAAATTATGAAATGCATCCAAGCCATAATCTATATCCTATTTGTTATTTTGAAAACTGCACAACTCTGACTTTTCTGTTGAACAATGTTTGATTGCTTTCTTTTGGATTAGGACCATGATGTCAGGAGCTCAATGCAGTTAATTGGGGTTTATCCCTGACAATAGTTTTGACCAAACCTTTAGATTGGTTTTAGTCCATCATTGAGTTTTAGATGAATTTCAATTTGAACCTGACTAACAACAGGGGGCATAGAGGGAGGATTTTTAGGAGGCTGACAGTCACTCACCGCTCATCCACCTTATGTGCCAAATCACTGAGGAGCATAAGATGAGAACTGTCAGACATTTACCTTTGCAGACTAAAGATAAGAATGCTGTAGGTCGAGTTCTGCCAAAAAAGGGAAATGTCAGCCATTTGCAATATTCTGATGTCATTAAGAGCTCTTTTATTAAAATTAATAATAAAAATGTTGAGGAAATTGGCCAAAAGTCCCTGGCCAATTCTCGGTGGAACCCCATTAATTGGGGAAACACCAGTTCAAAACCTGTATGGGCACAAATAAAATTGGCTAGTTGGATTACTCCAACCTCACCACAGACTTTGGGGGAACCATCAGAAGGCACTCCCTGACCCCAATGAAAACCTTCAATGCACCTGCATGGGGACCCCCCTTTTATAGGCTTGGCAGGGGTCCCCCAAGGTGCAAGAAATTTCTTGGGAGGTGATTGGCTCAAGTTTATAAAAATGTTACCTCATGGGTATGTTTGTGCCAATCAGAATCCCACTTCCTTTGTTCCATGGCCCTGGTGCGAGTTCCTCAACTATGATACATTGTTCCTTCATATTTCCTAATTCAGACTCATGCAGGCTGTTCTGAACATATTCCCAAATTTCCACTCGACCTTTGAAATTACTTTAAATACTAGATAGTTGGAGGTCAAGGAGCATCATTTTTTTCCTTATCGCATGCTTTTAAAGAACATAAAAACGCGTTTTTATTAGCACTTTATTTATCTATAAAATTTTATAAAATCTTTGTGGAATCCAGCAGGCGTCCAGCACCAAGCAAGCACAAATCAGCTGGATTCCCACAAGAACTAAAGCTAAGAGTACTCCTGTATTGGAAGGGTAATTGCTCCCAGTCCAAATGGAGAGGCTAAAAAACAAGACTTACAATATAGCTAGACTCTTTGTTACAATGTGTTTGCTATGTTTGGTTTACCCTTAGAAGTGGTAAGTAATCAGGGTCCCCAGTTTACAACCAAGTTTATGGAGCGCTTTGTTGGCCATTCTTAAGGTCAAGACATGTTTTTCTACCACCTATCATCCACAGTCTGATGGGCAGAAAGAAAGGGTTACCAATTGCTGGAGAAGTATCTTTGCTGCTATGCATCTGCTACTTGGACACTTGGATGGCTGGTCTCCCTTTGGCTCAGTTTGCTTATAACAATGCTACACACTATTCCAATAGATTCTCTCCTTATGAATCTTATTAATGTATACACAATCTTTCAAAGTTGATTCTTGCCTTTTATTGGAGGTGACTGCAGCTGAAGAACGCCAGTTGCAAATACTGTACACTTAAAACCTGGTCTACGAGCATATAACTAAGACCATCACTGATTAAAATAAGTTCACAGGTTACAAGTGGCTCCCAGCTCATATATTAAGGAGGGATCCTTGGTCATGTTGGATATGTGCCACTTATGGATGAAAGCCCTTTAAAGAAAGTTGCAAGTAAGCATTTGGATTCCCATGTGGTAAAAAATATATGGATAATGAGGGTTTCTGGTTGACTTTTCCCTCCCATTGAAGCAGCACAACGTTTTCCATGTGTCTCAGATTTCCCCAATTAAATGTGAAAACCCATCCACACTAGATAATAAATTGTTGGAAGACTCCCAGGAGGTCGAGGTTAAACCAATTCTGGATTCTTGGAAATCCTGCCGCTAAGTTAAGTACCTTGTTTCTTTAAAGGGGTTTCCCTCTTATGAAAATAGGTGGATAAGCGCTAGTGATTGCTACAAATGTAAGAAGCAATTGGAATTTTTCCATAACTCCACCTCACAGATGCTTGTCCTCCCCAGAAGATCGCAGCTATCCTGACCATCAAGCTACATAAGGCGCACAAGAATTAAACGCTTGCCCAAGTCCCTGTCAGAGGAGCACCTGCTGCTCAAAGAGAAATGGATAATGTAAGTCCTTGAAGCAACCCCTATGCCTGAGCTGGAAGGAGTTCCTGCACAGAACCAAGAATGATCCTTAGATGGCAGCTGTCTTCTTCGCAAAAAGAGCAATTTAGCCCATGTATTGGATGAGAGGTGGGTCACAGACTACCCCCTGGAGGTTTCACCTACTAGTCCTTCCTACAACCAAGGAGTCAGTTGAAATGAATAATGGGCTGTTCAAGGAGGTGGTGGATCAGAGGCCATTGCCAGTCTGAAAGTTGCCTCCCCTCCAGTGCCATATTTAAAAAAAGTTCTTGTCTTTCCAAGAGGTGTAAACTGGATTTATTTGAAAAGTCAACTGGAATAATTTGGGTTCAAGAACCATTTACCATCCTTCTAAATTGAGTAATGGTATGGTAAGCCCATATTACCAAATTTTGTATCTCAAAGTAGTTCATTTTGAATTCAGTTAAGCCCTACTATCTCAGCCATGGGTGTGCCCTAACAGTCCTGCCAAACGGCTCATTTTCCTGCCAGGCCGTGACAAGCTACAAAAATTTGGTAAAAAATTTGATAGCAATGAGCTAAATGAAGTAAGAGTGATCCAATACAAATACCCATATCTGAACTTTATTATTAATGGCACTGTGTCAATCCTCATAACTTGCTGCTTTGGGGTTGGTTGACCATCTTAACACCCCCTACATTCCCAGTTAATATTATTAAAAGCAGTCCACAATAGGGTCTGTTGTCAGTACATTATTTATTCATTAAAGAAAAATACCCTTGAACTTTCAATTTCTAACTGTAATCTGTTTGCGAGTACCTTTATCAGCCATGTCTTCTGATTTGAAATAACTAGCCAATTATATCACTTTCCTTCCTTACTTTAAGTCAGCTATTTAAAAAGCTTTACTAGCTATTTTGATGGTTGTTTTTGGTGATAACTCATCCATGATGGGCCGCAATATTATTCTTATTAACAGGATCCATGACACTTACAGGAAATTACTTCCAAATTAAAGATCTAAGATTTTAATTGTTAAAAATTGTATTATAACAGACTTGATATATAAAAAGTAACTATGACTGTTTCGTGAAAACTTTAAAAGTCTTTACTATAAGGAACTGACAGTAGTATATCAAAAATTAATCTGAGGAAATTATTAATCTTTACTTTTCCATTGTTTCAAAGTTTTTTAGGTCTTAAGTTTTTACCTTACAGAAATCACAATCTGAAAACTATTTATGGGGAGAGATATCATTTTAATTAGCATTTGTTTTATATATTATTGATATAAAAAGAATAGATGGGTGCTAAAGAGGAAGGTGGTTCAAGGATCTTGGTAAATGTGCCAATTAAATGCTTTATTATCTTTTTATACAAATTTATCCTAGGTTAGGGCAATTGATTCCTCCCAAGGATCTTGATCTCCACCTCAAACACTCCCAGGTGGTGCCTCACAGCCCATTGATGCTCCCCCAGAGCAACTTTTGTTTTAGCTTTTGATATAAATATGGAAATTCTTACCATACACTGACACACCAATCATTGAATTGGCTCAAGCGGTGATGGAACCCACTAGATTCATTGATTTCCATCCCTATAGGACTTTTTGGTCTTGACTTCACCTGTGAAGCTAATGCTGCTACTGCAGTTAATGTGCCTCTCGCATTCCAGTGCAGCCTTCTCCCAACCACTGCACCTGGCTACCAAAAGGCAACCTTTGTTAGGATTCTGACTTAAAATGAAAGTTTAATAAAAATGGATGGCAGGATTTCATCCTGAATTAGAGATTAGATTATAATTATTAATGTGGATAATCACCAATTAACTATATTTGAACCCCCTAATATCAGGGTCCAAACCTGATCTGGAAAGGCAAATGAATACAGTTCAACAGAATTAACTATAATGTCACAGAATCCCCAAAATAGAGAATTAGGTATAGATCTTGGTCAAAATGTGCCTGGTAATTTCCTGAGAAATACTGACGCTTGAATCCTTTATATTTATAATTAATTTTCGATTTATATTGTGTTATTTGCAATCAATGCTGAGATTCTTCACTAGGCAAGCTAGCTATCTATAAACATAGTAACTTACCTATTTACCTTCTGCTTACCTTCCCTCTGCTTATCTACCTTCGCCCTATCCTAAATCCTTTCTAAATACACTTTTAGCCTCCTAGCACTATATTTAGTTTAAGACTTTTTCCCAATAAACTATTTTTTACAGACCAAACAATCTTTTCATTACAAGTTTGGCTTTTTCCACTATTAGATAGTGACGTTTTACTAAGATAGGGCAACCTTATTTCTTCCCTTGGTAGAAAACTTTAATTATAATAAGGTAAACCTTTTTTTTGTTTTTTTTTACCCAAAACTTTGGGTTTTCTGGCTTTTCTCTTAGTACCAGTGGATTAACACCCCCTGTGTCCCAACAGCCACTATGGTGGTTCAGTTCACTAGTTTGACAACCAATGTGCTTTAAAAGGAGATGATGGTTGTTTTGGCCACCTATGGCTCTGACCCCATCCTTCAAGTTTGTGGTCCCTAATGGGGCCACACATCTAATAGAGAAAATGGAATTTGCTACGCTATTACCTTGTTAAAAATAAAGATATTCCTGTTGATTCCCCCTCACTATGTTGTCCCTTCTGCTCCTGAGCATCCTATCTGGGCTTAAGTTTAAGGGTGGACTGAACATCTGTCCATCCTGTTTTTGAGTTGAATTACTTGAAACGTAAATATCCCTCCCTTGCAGCTTCTACCAGATCTGAGCTCAACTCTGCTAGCGCCTAATCCGTTTCTAAACCTGCAAGGTTTTCTGTTTGGGGTAAGCTCCTCCCCTTCCTCCCCCAAAGCCTTCTGCTCCAGCGGTTCCTTCACCAGCCAATCAGGCCCCTCATCAAACCAGAATTACAACTACCCCTGCCAATCAGGAAGCAGTTTGGATTATGTTTTGATTTAAGCTTACTCCCATCTCCAACTCAGTCTCCATCTTATGCTGATGCCCAATTCAGCTTAACCAGAATCCTTAGGCTTATTGGCTAAGGTTTTTGCATTGGGTGGTTTTGTTGAACCATCTTATTTACACCTTATACATATTCTCATTTTAATTATAATGTTTAGTTCCCCCCTTATTTGTATACCCCCAAGACAAACAACACTCCATTCCAAATTGATCACCAGCTTGCTGTTGATGCAGCTGCCATGGCCAAATGTTATCCCTTTAAAAAGCTGTCTCCAAGTATGTGGTGATGCTTGCAGGGTTATCCATCCTTCCATTATTCCCTCAATTAATGTCCTTCTGGGCAGGCGGGATATTCTTATATCATAAATTAGCCAACAACACGATCCAAAACGTTGCAGTGGTAGTGCAGAATCCTAAATCCAATTATAAATGCACCAATATTACCACATTTACTAAACTCCCCAATATCTTCATAAAAGCTGAAGCAGCTTTTGCAAACTATATCAGCAGCCTTATAGACTTAAATAACTTTATGTAAACGCTCATTGGGACGCTTGAACCATATAACTATGATTTCCCTATGCCCTTGATCTCCATCTTGGCCCACGCTTTGCTCTGGGATGAGAAGATGCACTGAGGCTGTAACAGGTCAGGAGAAGCTTGATCATCAGATTGACCTGAGCTACAAGGTTCTGACTTATATTGAAGAACCTGGCTCAAATGTTGAAATGATAAGGAGGTTTAAGACGCTCCCACAGTAAAACAAGTCAAGATGTGGTTATGCAAGTCTGGAAAATCAAAACTGTAACTTTGGATCAAATTTTATGAGATTTTTCGTGATTTGTTTTTTAAATCAATGTGGGCTGAGACAAATGGCTACCCAATGTTAAACTTGGGTGTTCCTCAAAAGCCTATTTTATTGTAAGCTTTAATTTAACTCTCAAGGAATGATATATTAGGAGGGAATTAGAGCCTTTTAGTTTTTATATTTTACCTTCTACAGCTTCAATAAAGTCGTTTGTAAATATAAATAATTTTATTGAATTTTATATTTTGATTTTGATTTATATCAAACTAAAATTCTGGGTCATGAGCTCAACTAGTGACTTTTACCAAAATTTTGCCTTCCTATTAGCGCTTTGGGATAAGGTATATTGTTGCTGATGAGCGTCGTGGGAACAGTAATAATAAATTATATATAAATTTTAGACTTTGCATACATACATAGTGACCTAATCAGTCATCCTGTTAATCATATGGTCTCCTAAGTGGGTAGTTTTTAATGTGTTTGTGGCACATTGGAGAGAGCCTGTGCACTAAAATAGATAAAATTAATCATACTTTTTTAGTCATGTGGGGCCTCCAGGAAGAGGTCATGATCACAGGAGGGTGAATTGTAGCAACATGTGGTAACCATGGTAATGGAAAGCTTTCTTTAGCGTTCCTGGTGCGTGAAGTAACATAGGTATATTTTGTAATCATGTTAGGGGGTTGGAAGATCCAGCTGTATCCAAAAAAGAATTGGGCGCACAGCCCTTTCTATGGATGCATTGGACATTTATTGATCTGACTTTTAAACGGATTTGTTTCCAGGGGCGGCAGGCCCAGGTGGTGGGGAGAAGCCCCTTTCTTGCTTCAGATTTCTAGGTGATGGATGCATTACAAAGAATCAGGCAAATTGGATTCAGGAACTCTTTAAGTAACTGGATCAAATTCCAATTTAAATGTATTAATTTTTGCATTTAATGAATCACATGGATTTTCCAGATGAGATTCAAGACAAGGTCTAGTTGCCGTTCTTAATGGTCATCCAAGGGCGTAGTTTAGTAGAGGAGTATGCGCATATGTTCTTCCCACCAGTAAAGGCGGCTTGAGTCTCAGATTTGCAGTTGTCACATATGTTTTGGAAAAGTTTGCATCCAGATTTCCTCATGACAAGGGTGTTGGAAAAGATCCAGAGTTATTTTGTAGATGAGATCATGTTGACTTAAAGGTAAAGAAGCAGCTGCTGTTGGCTTGGGACTTATGAGAAGGTTTAAGTACACTTTGTGGTGTTCAGTCCCTTTTAGGTCCCCTTCAGGAACAGAGTAGCTGGCACTCTTTACCACATAATTTTAGATACACCCAGGGGGGTCACAGCAGGGGACTCTGAGAGATTTTAACAAAGAAGTGAGTAAGGAGGGGAAGTTATTAGTTAGCAAGAGAAGTATGGCAGTCCCAAGTACAATTTGCGTCCAAATTTACAATCTAAGTAAAAGTCTAAAAATAAAATTGCTACTTCGCTCTTACCTTGCCTATTTATTCCATTAATGCGGTATATTGTAACACATAATGAATAAGTGATGGCCTTGATAGATATGGGTTCAGCCTAAACTTCAAGGAGATTTAAATAGTGAGGCACTTTTGATTGAGGACTTGGAAGAGGGCAGATGTCATGTTGGCTGATGTGTCATAGAGGGTCACAACGTGGTGAGTAAGATTCTCAGTTAGGGGACAATATGGTCCATATAATTACAAGAAGGATTTCATGCTATAAAAATCTGTCTTATCTGGTGGTATTAAGGATGCGATGTTGGCACCAGTTTTGGCCAGTGTTGACGTAGCAGACAGGAGAGTCACCTTGAACTCAATGGATGAGATTTCAATGAGGTGAAGACTGGTAGTTGGGGATTCTCATCCAGAAGGGCTGAAGATGGCTGTATTAATCTGGACTAAATGTTAACAAATGAGTACCAGGATTTAAAGCTGTAATTAATCTTATGGGGGATTCGTTTTTCTCATCTATGGGTCCATTTGCTTTTTTCTCATTTTGAAAAAGAGTCAAGCTTCCCAGAAGTTGTCCCATTTCCCCTTTCAACATAGAGGCTAGGAATACAATAGACGGTTATTTAGGAACAATGTTGAGTGAGGGATTGATTGTGCCTTCCAAAGCCCAATGGTGTTGCCAGCGTTGTTCATGCCAAAGCCAAATAAGGAGTTTCATCCATGTGTGGATTTTTCTAGTTGAATGCGGTTACTAAACTGGATCCATATCTGATGCCTTTGATAAAGGATATCCTCCTAATGATTTGAGATGCACAGTTTACACCAAACTGTATCTCATGGATACTTTCAATTCAGGCTCCAGTGATGCTGGAGCAACAAGAATGTGTCACGGATGGGACTCCCAAGGCCCTGCTTACCATCAGCCCTAAACCACTTCCCTATATGTGGCTGTACCAACTCTGAAAGGTCCTGTCCAAATGGAGGCCTTGCCAGGCACACCAGGCCGAGTGTGGTGCACTGGCCTCTGTCACCTTGGTCCTCCTGGAAGAGGTGCCTCCCCACAACCTCTGACGCCTCGGGGTCACTGGGCTGAGGTGCAACCAACTGGCCTCTGTCGCCTCAGGCCACTCTGTCTTCCCCCTAGCCAGGTCAGGGCCACTCCAAAAGGATCCTAGCACATCCACTCCCTTCCCTATGGCACCGCCATCTGCAACCCACTCCTCACTTTAAATAAATAAATTTAAATAAATAATTTCAGCAAAAGCGGCCTTTATTGGAAGTGGACTTGAAGTTGGAATAGAATTCTAAAAGTGAGGGCCATTGGGGCTGACCTTGCTTTGAAATACTTCCAAAAAAGGCTAAATGAATTGTGTGTCATAAGGGGCGCAAAAGCCTCTGGAATTGAGGAATCCAGGCAACTAGGCGGCGAAATGGGGGAACCTCAGAATAACAACCAATAAATTGATTTATTTAAATTATTACGCTATTGACCCAAATAGGAAAATCCTACTCAGAATAATGGAATTGCAACTATTGACATACATGAATCCCATAGTTCCCAACCTTATGGGATTCATGTACGATCATCAATTGTTACACTACCCTTTACTAAAATGGTAAAATGGCGGATTTGGGCCTGGACCAGCAAGGCAGGCATGCAGCGACCACTGACTTTTTTGACAGGGGACCTTTTTTGTGAGCAGCTTGGGGTTTCAACCAAAAAACCAGAGCCCCCAGATCAAATCAACGGTTTCTCTGGAGGTCTTCTGGAAGGCACATGAGGCCATCAACCGCCAGCAGTCTGGCCCACCCCCCAAGATCCCCATCTCCTTCTTTGGAAGGCCCTATAAACCAATGAAAGGGACCAATGGCACACGGCAATGCTTGGGACATCAACCGCAGCCATCTTGTGAGCTGACTGGTACCACAGCCTGCCAAGGTAAGGTGACTTTGGAATAATGTCACAGACGTGGCTCCCAAGGCTCAGCCCACCACCAGCCCTAAACAACTCCCCCCATATGTGGCTGTACCAACTCAAAATGGTCCTGTCCAAATGGATGGCCTTGCTGGGCATACTGAGCCGAGGTGGGGTGAACTGGCCTCTGTCACCTTGGTCCTCCTGGCGGAGGTGCCTCCCCACAACCTCTGACGCCTCAGGGTCAACGGGCTGAGGTGCAGCCAACAGGCCTCTGTCACCTTGGACCACTATAGCTCCCCACTATCCAGGGCAGGACCACTCCAAAAGGATCCCGGCACGTCCACCCCCTTCCTTTCCTCCTGATGCACTGCCATCTGCTCCCTGGAACTCGCTTCAAATAAATAAATTTATATAAAACAAGTTCAGCAAAGGTGGCCTTTATTGGAAGTGGACTTGAAGTTGGAATAGAATTCCAATGTGAGACCCATCGGGGATGACCCCACTTTGAAATACTTCCAAAAAGGCTAAAATGAATTGTGTGTCATAAGGAGCACAAGAGCCTCTGGAATTGGTGGCATCCAGGCAACTCGGCAGCAAAATGGGGGAACCTCAGAATAACAACCAATAAAATGATTTATTTAAATTATTACGCTATTGACCCAAATAGGAAATCCTACTCAGAATAATGGAATTGCAATTATCAACATACACAAATCCCATAATTCCTAAATTTATGAGATTTATGTACAATTGTCGATTGTTACAGGAAGTATGGCATTTGAATGACACCTGGGGGGTACCAATACTGCATAAAGCCTTTTAAGATTGTGGAATGCCCTGGCGGTGTTTAAACAGATGATTAACCAGGTCCTGGTAGGAATGATCAGCCATCCTTGTGTAGATTACATGGATGACACCCTGGTGCTTCTAGTTCATAAAGGGAGCACGTGAGTGAAGTGAAGGAGGTCTTGAGAGAGATTGTGGGGCAGGGTTGAAGTCTAGGCTTAAAATATGAGTCTAACCAGAGATTGGTCATGTTCCTGGAAAATGTGGTATTCTGGAATGGTCTGGGAATTTGTACAGATAAGTTGCACGCCATTTGAGCATGGAAGGCTCTGACTAAATTGGACCATAGTTTGCAGTTTCATGGAGACAGTAAGTTTTTTGCAGTGGTTTATGCAGAGTTTGTCAGGAGTAGACCACCCCCTCACACGATTAACTGGGAATATACTATTTGTATGGGGTGGAGGAGAGATGGGCGTTCAGATCCTTATAGGAGCAATTTCTTTTATTTTCATGCTGGCCCATCCAAATCCCATGAGTTCATTCATAGTTGAGATGGATGCTTCAAATTTCATAGTGAGAAAAGTCTTGCTAAAGGAGGGGAGGATGTGTTGGAACACCATGTTTGCTATTTTAGTCAGTAATATACTAACTGAACTAACTATTCCATTGTGATAAAGAATTGTTGTTAGTGATGTTAGACCTGAAGGAATGGCACTATCATCTGTTGTACACCCACTTTTTTGTGGTCCAAAATAGATCATAAGGCCCTTAGTTAATACTGATCCCCCTGAATATGTTCCAAATGCAGGTCTGTTAGAATATGGAATCAGGTCAGTAGTATTTCTGGATTTTTACTGATCAGGGATGTACAGCACCATTGCTGACTGGTTGAGCTAGGATGAAGGGCTGTCATACCCAAAAAGGAGAATTGTAAGAGTTCAACGATGCAACATACTACAACTGACAATTTCATAATGTATGGGGAAAATGGAATGTGTTGGACACTTTAAACTTGGAAGGTGAAGCGATGTATGCCATTCAGGTGAATACTACTAGATCAATTGGTGGAGGATCAACAAGGAGATTGGAACCATATGTACAAGTAAAGGTGATGTTGTACCATAACTTATGGGGTTGGATTCCTTATTTGTCATGCGAACATGACATAATATTGGGGACCAACACCAAAGATAAGGCTGGGCGCTTGGAGGCCCAAAAGGTGAAGCTCCAGGGCCTCTCAGACCTGAAGCACACCCTAGACCAGCACTGGGTAAGGGCAAAATATGCCCAGGTTGGTCCTAGTGGGGTGCCGAGTGCCCAGCCCTTGACGTCGAGCCAGGAATTAAAATGAACAATTTGCCAAATGAACGTGGACAGTTTGATTCATTTAGTCAAGGAGCGGGGTTTTAAAACCCGTTCTATTTTCAAAATAACGCGCTCAGGTTGAATCCAACTTCAAGTGATCAATTGAGTGAAGTCAGTTTCAGCCTATTCCATCAACTTGGATGGCAGTATCACCTTATTGGTGAGTCAGTGCTTGGGTCCACTGCAGCATTAACCCTATTTCCTTGGTCAAGTTTAAATACGTTTTCCCTGACCAACAGTTCCTTGTTGGTCGACTTCATAAATAAACCTTTCCCCATTTACATTATTTTTCCATTTTTTATGATATTTTGATTGCTCCTGTGCATGAACCTCTTCGAGGAGGCCTCGCGTTTCATTACACTTGCCATTGCAAGGACCTTGCAGCTCTCAACTCGTGCACCATTTGTTCGCCCAGGTTCCCTCCAACCTGGGTTGCTTAACCCTTTCTGTTATGTGCACCGCGTCACTTCTGTTGGCGTTTTTATCATAATTCTCGCTTTTCTCTGCCTAAGATGTTATTGCTTCAGCACCTTCTGCTGGGCACTAATAGTTTTGGCCCTAATGACTAGTTCCCTGACGTGGGCCTTGTGCACCATGCACTACCACGCTGGGAACGGGAGAGTTATAGACACTCTCCTTACAATATTGGTCTTTACAAATTAAAGCGTTTTGGACTTGCATGATCACCCATTGGCAGGCCACACTGGGGTTGAGAAGACAATAAAACTAGTAAGGCAAAAATACTTGTGAACATGTGACTGTGTGACTGTTTCAAAGTATATGGAAGCATGTTTGACCTTTGTCAGTATTCGTCTTATGAAAAGTGAAGCCTCAACTTATGGTTTCCAACTTACCAATTATTTTCTTCAAATTTTGACTCACATTTGCTATTTATCTAACTATTGATCAATACTTTCTCAGGCCTAAGGCCCAAAAACATTGCTATTATTTGTCAATTAATTCTTTATCAAGCTTAAGGCCCACTCTCATTAATAATGCTCAAATTTAACACTGAGCAATTTTCATAATAATGCCAAGTTCACTACCTAATAAATTATGGATAAACCGCCTCATATTGCTCCACTGGACATAAGATAGGGAAGAATCCACAAGCCAACTTAAAATCATATTCACATTAAGCTCGAGGTTTCATTTAGCATTTAGCTCTCCTATTCACCCCATATAACCTTATGCCACCTATTCTACCTTACTATCTGTTGGCTCTCTAATGGCAGAAAATAGAAACCGCCTAACTGTGTTACCATTGTTGCTTCTAGTCCAGAATTCGATAATGAATCCTGATCTACTCCAACTCTAATCCTGATTGTGCCATAACCTCCTGAATGTCTGAATCTCATTCTACCTTCACAAGTGGAACTCATATAATACTTATCACATTCCTTATTCCCTTCTGGTACTTTAAATAGTAACCCTTTTTATTTATCAAAAATTATTATGAATTCTAATCTATAAATTTATACTATATAATTTACATCTCTTCAAATGGTCTCAACAACTTTATGTTAGCAGTTGAGACCCAGGATAGTTGCTGTTGAGCATGAGACAAGCACTTAATGGGTACAGGTATTCCATCTTAGACCTTTGTTAATCTTACACAATCATAATACCTTGATCCAACTATGAATTTCTTCCACAGGATATCATACAGAGTGCTAAACGATACTTGATATCCATTTTGAATTATCAAAATAGTAATCTCAACTGTGAGAATGACTTCCAATAAACTAAAATAACTTTAGGCAAATAACAATAGTTTATTGGAATACAATGAAAGGGTATTTATAGGGGATCTCTTGCCATGGAACTTCAATGTCTCCAGGCTATAATCATGATTGCTAAAGAGTACAATGGAAACAATGAGTCTGTCAGAAGATTGCTTTTTGGCGACAGTGGGCTCTTCTGGTTGACAGGCCAACCAATATGGAGACTGGCTACCCTTGACATTTCGCCTTAGGCGATGGGGCCAGCTGCACCAACTGACTCCTTGGAATGTCTTCTGCTCCATTTGGGGATCCCCCAGCCTAAACCCCAACCAATAAGATTAAACATAAACTTATAATAAAAATGTGCAAAGGGTGATGTTTATTGAAAGGGAAGCACCAGGTATTTATATCTACAAAAGGACTTGTTGGGATTCTCCCTTTATTGGGGGAAGCCCTAACTAGGGGTCATGACCCACCTACAGGCGATGCTGAATTAGGCTCCCCATTAACTTGGGGTAAGCACAATCTATAGTATCAAGAATTGACCCAATAATTAATTTAATGATAAATGTAGCACCGGTGAATAATGCTGAGGATGCCAAACAATCAATTGGGACATAGGGAATTACCATCTGACGCGCCCAATCAATTAATTCCTTTTGGATGCACTGGTGACTTATGCCGAGAATGCGCCCAATCCCCTTGTATTATTTATTCCAATCATGTTTGGCAATCAATACTGAGAATTTCCCTTCTGATCCATCGAGGTCATATAAATACCTTGATGATCATTTTAATAAAAATACTGAGTCTCGCCTATCTACTTTCCAATTTTAGCTTTACTTTGGACCTTAATGGCTATTAACTCGCTGGGGGCTTTGAGGACCTGATTAATAGGGGCCAGGTTGGAGTTCCCCCCCAAAGTCCCAACAGTGGTTCTCACTACAGGGGTACCTGAGTTCTCAGCGAGAGTTAAGATTGGAATGAGGAGGGGCGGTCCCTGGCATCTGACCCAAGAAGGCAAGCCAGGATAAGGGGGGCTAATCCCCCAAAACTAGCATGGATGACCAAGCCCAGGTTACCAGGGTGTCATCCCTGATGCTGTCTCTTATGCTGATGCCAGCCTCAGTTCTGATGCTGGGACCTCCTACCAATGTTAGCCCCCACACTGATGCCAGACCCTACACCAATGCCAGGTGTCAACCCCAATTCTGGGACCTCCTCCCAATGCCACCCCCAAGCCAATTCCAGCCCCAGCGCCAATGCCAAGTGTCAACTCCAATGCTGGGACCTCCTCCAAATGTTGGCCCCTGCACCAATGCCAGGTGCCAAAGATGACAGATCTATGCTGATGGCCCCACCTCGGCTATGACCTCTAGTCAAGGCTTGGAGAGGACTCTGTTGGGATTCTCCTTTTATTTGGGGAAGCCCTGACTAGGGGTTATGACCCACCTACAGTGGATGCCATATTGGTCTCCCCATTAACTTGGGGTAAGACTGATATGAAGTATTGGGATTGACCCTGATAATTAATATAATAGTAGATGTGGCACTGGCAACTAATGCTGAGGATGATGAACAATCAATTAGGCTGTGGGGAATTACCATCTGATGGTCCAATCAATTAATTCCTCTCAAGTGTACTAGTAACTTATGCTAAGGATGCATCCAATCCCCATCTATTATTTAGTTCAATCATGTTTGGCAATCAATGATGAGAATTTCCCTTCCTGACCCATCAAGGTCATTTAAATACTGTAATGGATGAGTTCGTCTTGTTTGTTACATTATAGCTCAGGTTTGGATTTTCTGAATCTGAGTTAGATTGCTTTTAAACATTTTTAGTTTGTCATTTTGGACATTGGGTTGTGCCTCACCCAAGCTATCAATTAGGCTTGTGCAAGCCTAATTAACAGCTTGGGTGAGGTCCCCAAAGCGCTGCCCTTATAATGCGCACATGCTCATTTATGAAGTTCGCTTCAAAAATTCTATGAGGACCCTAGCATTCCCTTCCTGGGGAGCATTGTTGGTTGCTCCCCAGATGAGCTCTGTTCGGCGGGCGCCTTGGTTTTTATGATCCAGAAGAAAAATAAAAGGATGTTTTGGGGGTCACATACCTCACATACCTGCGTTCTTTTTTGGGTGTTTCTGTTTTTGAAGAGCTTTCACATGGTTGGGTTGGACCAACCACACAGAGGACTTACATAGCTCACCGATGAGAGGTGAATGTTTGGCTGCTTGTCGGTGCCCCAAACCTCTCCCTACTTGGTTAGGCCGTTTTGGTTGCTTATTAGTGCACTAAAACAATAAGTAAAACTATACAGCAGATGGAACTGGGGTGTTTCTGTTTGTTACATTATTTCTAAAGTCAACTTTTTCGCTATGCTGCCAATCCCCAGTTTGAACTGACCTCAGTGGCCACTTGGCCCCAGTTGTCAAGAAAGTAGCACTGGTGGGAGCCAGTGATGATGGCCAACCCTGGACTTGAAGTGACCATCAGTTTGATTTCCCAATGGGGCCTCCCGCTCACCAGGATTGATAGCATTGAGGGGGTCCTGTCCCAGCAGGGCTCCCTCACCCCTTGGATGGCCCACCTGTAGGGGTTGGATGTCCAGCTGCACTGGACCACATGCCCCTCTTGCAATTCCTTGGCGAAAGCGCCTTCCCAGTCAGGATGGGAAGACCATCGCCAATGGGGGCCTGGGAGGGGGTGCAACACAGCCACGTGCTGAGCGTGCCTCCTCATGCCAGGTGGGCTGATTCTGGCGCCCAGTGACGATTTGATCCCGCCATCTGTGTTTCTTTAAGGGGCTCAGAGTTTATCTAGGATATTTTTCCTGAGGCTCGAGGTAACTCGCCCCAGGAAGCCCTTTTCATGGCGGCCTTCCTCTGAGGGGCCCCTCTTTGGGGAGGGGTTTTCCTCTAAGGGGGGTGATGTAATGGACGAGTTCGCCTTGTTTGTTACATCATAGATCAGGTTTGGATTTTCTGAATCTGAGTTAGATTGCTTTTAAACATTTTTAGTTTGTCATTTTGGACATTGGGTTGTGCCTCACCCAAGCTATCAATTAGGCTTGTGCAAGCCTAATTAACAGCTTGGGTGAGGTCCCCAAAGCGCTGCCCTTATAATGCGCACATGCCCATTTATGAAGTTCGCTTCAAAAATTCTATGAGGACCCTAGCATTCCCTTCCTGGGGAGCATTGTTGGTTGCTCCCCAGATGAGCTCTGTTCGGCGGGAGCCTTGGTTTTTATGATCCAGAATAAAAATAAAAAAGGATGTTTTGGGGTTCACATACCTCACATACCTGTGGTCTTTTTAAATTTTTCTGTTTTGAAGAGCTTTCACATGGTTGGGTTGGACCAACCACACAGAGGACTTACATAGCTCACCAATGAGAGGTGAATCTTTGGCTGCTTGTCATTGACCCAAACCTCTCCATACTCGGTTAGGCCGTTTTGGTTGCTTGTTGGTGCACTAAAACAATATGTCAAACTATACAGAGGATGGAACTGGGGTGTTTCCATTTGTTACAAATACCTTGATGATCATCTTAATAAAATACCGTTTCTCGACTATCTCCTTTCTGAATTTAGCTTTAATTAGGGCCTTAATGTCATATTAGCTCGCTGGGGGCTTAAGGGCCCTGATTAGTAGGGGCTGGGTTGGAGTTTCTCCCCCAAAGTCCTGACAGGGCTACTGCACCCATTACTGATCTAACAATTCGTCACTGGATCTTCCAGCCAACCACTCTCTCTTCCTTCCACTGTACTTACTCTCTTCCTGGCGTCAATCCTCTCTCTTCATCTTTATCAATGGCCATATATTAGTTTCAGCTCTTCTTCAGCATTCAGTCGCTGGTGAGCTGTATTATTTGATAATTTAAATAACTACATAATCTGAGTTTGGCTTAGTAAATATGGGCTGAAACATCCTCAACCGCTTGGTAACTCAGAAAATTTCATCTTCTTGCCAACAAATAGTTTTGACTCTTTGTAGTCAATCATTTAAGGAATTACCTTTCTCAGGTTATATTTGATTGCTTTATATTAGGCTCCAGAAACAACTTTGGCTGCCTTGAACTTTGGATCGTGGGTTTTTCCAACATTACTTAAATTTTATAAATGGACCATCCTTGGCTACTAGTTGCCAGTAAATCTGTATACCAATCTAAGCCAGTGATTAGCTCCGCTTAATCATAACATCCAAACTTGTCAGAATACCAGACTTGGCTCAACCCACATTGGGGAGCACCTATTGAGCATTCTCATAAAACACCACAAAATTCAGTCAATGAGACATTCCACTAGGAATGGCCATTTTATCCCAAACATTAATAAATAATTGAAGTAATCCATCTGGTTAATTTTTAACATTTCCCCCCAGTTAACCAGATGGTATTCCTCCTACTTCCAGCCTCGGCATGTGGGATAGGCATCCAGGGCTTGCCCCTCTCCACCATTAACAATCGATGGAATCCTCACCACCAGTTTGGGGTCACACCAGAATGCTCTTCCCCTGCCCAGCTAAACAGGTGGCTCATCCCCACCACCTCCTCACCAACCTGTCAGCTACTCCAGCACCAACCAGAAGAACCTCCTATAATGAGCTACGGTCAAAAATTGCTTTTCTGGTGACAGTGAGCTCTACTTAATGGCAGGCCAACCAGTATGGAGAATGACTGACCCTTGCCATTTTGCCTTAGGCGATGGGGTCAGCAGTGCTGACTGACCCCTTGTCGTGTCACCCGCGCCATTCAATTATCCTCCAGCCTAAACCCCAACCAACAAGAATAAACATAAAAATATAATAAAATGGATAATGGTAAAGGAAATGTTTATTGAGAGGGAAGAATCAGGTATCTATATGTAAAAAAGAGCTACTGCTCCCATTGTTGACTTATCAGCTCATTGCTGGTTCTTCCAGCCAACCACTCTCTCTTCTTCTCACTAAGCTTCTCTCTTCCCTGTTGTTGACCCTCTCACCCCATCCTTTCCGATGTCCAAATATTAGTTTTGGCTCGTCCTCAGCCTTCAGTTGCTGGTGATCCATATAAATTATGATATAAATAAATAATTAATCTAATTTGACTTAGTAATATGCTCCAGAAACATTCTCAGCCACTTGATACACTTGCAGTAACTTGGCTTCTCACCACCGGCATACCTTAGCTCTTCTAGTTGATAATTGGGGAATCTCCTTAATCAGGCAATATTCAGCTATTTAATATTAGGCACTAGAAACATCTTTGGTCGTCTCTAACTTGGAATCCTCTGCTTCCTCTAGTATATAAAAAGTATATGATTGAATCATCCTTGCTACTAGTTGCCGGTGATCCATATACTAATTTGGGGCTATTTATTGGCCCCTGACTAAACCTAACTTCTAATCTCAGCAGTATACTTAGATTCACTCAACCCAATTGGAGAGCAACTACACAGCAATCACCTAATAAACCACAAAATTAGTCAATAAGCCATTCCGCCAGGATTGGCCATATCATCCCCAAATAACAATTAATCATTGGAGGAAACCATCTAGTTTAACTCTACCAATTACGTTGGTACAATGAGTATACTTATGCCCTTTTATGGGGAAAGGTCAATTTAGAGGGCAGAAGTTGTCACGTAGAAATAATAGAATGTGTAGGGAGCTCAGAGAGCAGAAGGAGTCATTAAAGCGTCCTAGATAAAGTCCAGTTGCGTTTTTTTTATTCAGATCAGAGGCATTTAATAAAAATTTGAGTTCAAATAAACATCACTGACAAAACTTTCCCGTTGACTTGATTTAATTTGAAGGAGCTGGTGGGCAATTGGACTGCTGTGGTAAGGTATGAGGAATTTCGCGTGAACTTTATTGATAATTTTTCTATTGAGAAAAATCTTGATAGTATAAACATCAAAGGAAAAAAGCTTCAAAGAACGTATGGCCCTTTCCAAAGTGTTGACATCTTGTGGGTTCACCCAAATTATTGAAGTTTCAGTATGTGACCTGATCAACCAAGTTGAACTAATGCAAAGGTGTTTGGTCAATATTGTCCTTTGCTTTCTAGTTAATCGTTTATCCCAAGACAGACCAAAATGCCTCAGTATAAGTCTTGATTAGAGCCTTGACGATTCAATTAATGTAAGGAGAGTGTCTATAACTCTCCTGTTCCCAACGTGGTAGTTCTTGGTGCACAGGTCCAACGCCAGGGAACTAGCCGTTATTACAAAAGGTACTAGATCCCAGCAGAGGGTGCTGGAGCAATAAAAACTTAAGTAAAGAAGTGTGATCAAATTAATAAAAAACCACCAAAAAAGACATGGTGCACTAGGGAAGAAGGGATAAGCATCCCAGGTTGGAGGGAACCTGGGAAACACAATGGTGCACGAGGGGATAACCTAATTGTATATAAAACAGAATGATCAATATAGCGCAAGACCTCCTCAAAGAGGTCCATGCACAGGATCGTCCTGGATACCATAAATAAAATAATGGGAAAATGGGAAAAGTTTACTGTGCGAAGTTGACCAACAAGGAATGTTGGTCACAGAAACCAAATATAAACAGAGGTGGGGTAATTTGGGGTCTGCCAAAACAGTCCTAAGCACCAATTCACCAATAGGCAAACACTTTCATCCCAATTGGTAGAATACGCCAAAACTGGCTTCACTCAAGTAATCAATTGAAGTTGTACTCTATCTGAACGCGTATTTTGTAAATGGAATGGGTTTCAAAACCCCATTCCTCAAGCAACTGAATTGAACCATCCACATTAATCAAATATCATGTCCGTTTTAACGCCTGGGCTGATGCAAGGGGCTGGGCGTTAGGCACCTCACTAGTACCAACCTGGGCATATTTGGCTTGTACCCAGCGCTGGTCTACTATGTGCCTGAGGTCAGGGAGGTCCTGAAGCTTCACTTTCTGGGCCTCCTGTCGCTCAGCCTTATCCTTGGGGTTAGTACCCAATATCATGTCATTTAACCATGATAATTGAAGTATTCTCCAGGCTTGTGTGACGGAAATGGCAGATGAAATCGAAACTGGCCTGACAGTAGGGGTGCATGAGCACCCAGAAGGCAACCCTGAATTCTGGGTGCTATGCTTTCCAAACGACTTGATAGCGGGTAGGGAGAGAAGTGAATAGGGACTGGCAGTTAGCGAATATCATAAACATCATACCAACTAGTAACTAAACTGTCAATACTGGGGTGGCAACAGATTCCACCATGATTAATTTCTTGGGAGTCATAGAGGGCCCAGGAAGTGGGTGTTCACTGGTTGTGGAGAAAGCATCAAGGTCATGTAACCTCACCAAGTGGGTGAAAAAATCTCCAAAAATGATGGGATGTCACGATGTCAGATGGCGTCCACCAGTAGGGAGATCCCCAACATGCCTCTTGCATGGTAACCCCATTTGGAAATGGTATGCAACAGTATCGTGATTATGGACACTAGGCCCAGTTGTTGTGCAACCCTGGAAGCATTGTTCTGGGTAACTGCAATGACAGATGGAAAAAGTCTTTATAAAAATATCACGAAAAGGGGATTTGATTATTGCAAACAGAATTTTAAGAATTGACTAACAACCGTACCAGTGAGGGACTGTTGTCTTAAGCACTATAGAGCTTGAGTACTTACTTGGAATGTATGAAAAAAGGTATTGTGATCCCAATCAATTATGGCAGAATGATATTCATCCACCAATTCTATGTCAAATTTAACTTCTGGACATCCAACACTCACTCAAATTTTGCCGCTAGGTTTTCTCTACTAACAGAGTTCCGCTTGGCAGATTAGTGACAATTCATTCGGTGGGCAACTGGTTGTGCCTAAGGCAAACCCACATAGGGCTGATCTCATTAAGTATTTAAGGGATTTATTTCCCTCAACCATACTAGAGTTAACCCCCTCAATTTATCTGAATTTACCGCTTTTTTAGTGGAACCCAAAATTGTTGCTGGGGATAGGTAATCGCCTCTTCCCATTTCCTCAGAGGATCCCAACATTGTCTCTGGGGGTGGATGCTCACCACTTCCCTTCTGACGGCATCCACTCGCCACCGCCACCTCAACGCACACCTCCCTGATCCGCTGGATCAGCTCTTGCATGGTCAGATAGGGGGGAAAGTGGCAACCTTGATAGGGTACGCCATCACCCACTTTCATCTATTACATGGGATAAA